>VMDO01004039.1:0-15970 GCA_007922755.1 Pedetes capensis | reverse complement strand
TGCAGTGAAAGAGCATTCTAGAGGCTAGCAGAGCAGTGCCAATGCAGGAAAGGGAGAAGACAGGCCAGACAATCAAACTGCCTCCTTCTCATCATCTGCACCACCCACATCCTGCTGGAACCAGACCCCTAAGGACTGTCCTCCAGGGAGTGTGGCAGTTTTGCCTATCAGGTTTCACTAACTTCTCTGCAACTGAAGTTTGAAATTCATCATATATGAGCACTTTTTTCCAGTCATAGGGAAATTGTACCAATTTATAGTTTTACTTAACAAGCTTACTTCAAAGTAAACTTTGATACTTACAGACACAGTAAAAAAAACAAAACAAAACAAAAAAACCCCTCTACTTTCAGGCACATGCTGCAGACCCTTTACCAAAAGGTAAATTATAATATTGTATTCCACTCAGCTATTTCTCCAGCTAGACCTAACTAGCTGGATCCAGGAGAAGGATCTGGTCTCCAGACATCTGAAAAACATACCTCTAAGACTAACATGCCTGCAGCTGTAGCCCTTTGGCATCCGATCCCGTCAGATCTCGGAAGCTAAGCAGGGTCAGGCCTGGTTAGTACCTGGATGGGAGACCGCCTGGGAACACCAGAAGCTGTAGGCTTGGGAGAAGAACCTGGCAACCCCCTCCCAAAAATCAATCTGCCATTGAAAACCCTATGAACAGCAGAGAAGCACTGACAATAGTGTTTCACCTGTTGTATATAGGGTCTCTATGAGTCGGATACCGACTCGACAGCACCTAACAACAACAACAAGAACAAGACTAACATACCTGGCTCAATGAGCGAAAACAATGTCAAGGTCTTGATCTAATCCCCAGCTGTTCTCTAGAGTTAGGCTACTGTGTGCTCAGCTCTGTTAGCTGCTGTCCCTGGGGCTGAAATCATTTCTAGGTAGACTGCTATCAAATCAAGTAGCTGTAAAACACCTTCCTTAATGTAACAAAAAACATTAAACAACTGAAATACATATGAATGAATGACTGTTATGGACTGAGTGTACCTTACCAAAATCCATAAATTGAAGTCCTAATCCCTAATGCAATGGTATTTGGAGGCGGGATCTTTGGGAGGTAGTTCAGGTTGGCTGAAGTCACAAGGATGGAGCCCTCATGATGGGATTTGCGTCCTCATGAGAAGAAGCACTGGAGACTTTGCTCTCTCTTCCATTCCATAGAAGGACACAGAGAAAAAGTGGCTGCCTATAAATCAGGAAGAGATCCCTCACCAGGAACCAAATTGACCAGGCCCTAGATCTTGGGTTTCTAGCCTCCAGAACAGGAAATAAATTTCTGTTGTTTAAGGCATACATCCTATGATATTTGTTATGGCAGACTCAGCTGATTAAGACGGTGAGTTTGGGACTTCTCTAGCACTGGAATTCACAGACAAGTGATCTCAACCTAAAAGCTAGACAGGACTTGACTGGTAAAACAGCAGGTTACCTATTTTTGACATTATCAGGTTGAAAAACATAGTACCACATATGAGATCCCTTTATGAAATAGCATTTTTAGTTATTAAAAAGACAATGAAAATAACATTTGGACATTGGGTGCTGTGGGACATAGCTATAATCCCAGCAACATGGTGACTACTTCTGCTATAATTTAAGCTCCATGAGAATAAGAGATTTTGTCTGGTTTATTTCCTCTGAGCTTAGAGGAATGCCCGGTACACTACAGGTACTGATCATATATTTGCTAAAGCCATGAACAAATGCCCCAAACTTGAAGCTAAGGCTGTCTTTATTCTCCTTTTATTCCCAGGAGTTAGGTAGGCATTTCTCTTGGTGTTAGCTAGGCATTTCATAAACACTTGTTTAACTGTACAATTCAACCACTTTTTATTTTACTCTAGTTTTAGTTTTTTGAGACAGGTCTTACTATGTTGCCCGGGCTAGCCTCAAACTTGCAATCCTCCTGTCTCAGCCTCCTAAGCGCTCAGATTCTAGGTGAGCACCACTGTGAGCCAAGGCAGGAGGATGAGTATGAGGCCACAGGCAGTGTTTGCAACTTACAGAGACCTTGACTCAAGATGAAAAATTAAAAATGGGTTAGGGGTGCAGCTCAGTGGCAGAGCACTTGCAAAGTACATGCAGGGTCCTGGGTTCAGCCCCCAGTACTAAAAGAAGCAAAAAGAACATTTGAAAAGCATTAAAAAGCATTAACCAGAAAGCAAAAACCACCTACATTGCCTCTCACACTCAAATTCTCACAACTGATGTGCTGGTGTTTATCCTCCCAGAACAGCATCCTCTGTGGACTGAGAGGAGGGGTTTTCTTTTGAGTGATTTCTTCTGATCATGACCACTGTTACTCACATTGTCCATTTAAAGAACCCTATCCTTCTGTAACCACAAGAAAGCCACTGAGAAGTGACTTACAGGATGCTACGGTTTCGATGTCGCAATCCACATCAGATCATGTACGTATGGAGCCACTGGTTGTCTATGAGGGTGGTGTGGAATGAGCTGAAAGTGCACCAGGAAGCATTCTGGGATGCCGGAAACATTCTATGTGTTATCTAGATGAGGATTACAAAATTGTGTACATGTGTCAAAATTTATCAGATTGTGCTTTGGAGATCTATGGGGGAAAGTGCACCAAGAAGGTAACCCTATCATCCATCATTAGAATGTATGCTTTGGTGTCTTTTCCAAGCAGCAGCAGACGGAACGTTCAAAAGGTGAACATTACTGAGCATGGACTGTGCCCTGTCCCCTGGGCTAGAGGCTTTACATGTACCGCCAATTTCAAGCTGGCAGCTGTCCTTGGGTGTGCACTTCGAGAATCTCCATTTTATCAGTGAAGAAACTGAGGCTCTGTGAGATTAGGGAACTTGTTTAAAACCTCGCAACTGGGATGTGGCAGGGCCAAGACTGAAACTCAAGTTGACTCAACTTTGGAGTGCTGGCACTTATCCACGATGCCAGCTTGAGAAGTTGTACCAATGTGTACGCCTCTGACTGATCTCCAGGGATCTGTTCTCGGTGAAGAATCAAATACTGATCAAATAGATATGTACAAGGCTATAAGTGTGTCATTGTTAATAATAATAAGTCAATTTAAATGTACTATAACCTAAGTTGGGAGAAGGGCATGGCAATCCACTCCCAAGGCAATCCCGAAACAATCAGCCATTGAAACTCTGAGGGTCTCTATGAGTCAGACACAATTTGACAGTACCTATGACAACAACAAACAACATAACTTAAGTAGGTTAAGACTACTCTGCACTTAATATTAGGTTTAAAAGACAATGCAAATAACTTTCACGGTAAAAAATTGGTTATTATAAATTCAGCAAAAAAAAAAAATCAGATTAAAAAGCAAATAATCAGCTGAGTGCAACAGCATATGCCTGCGATACCAGCAACTCAGAGGCAGAAACAGAAAGATCATGAGTTCCAGGCCAGAGGTAGCCTGCATAATTAAACGAGATCCTGCCTCAGGATAAAAAAGGAAAAAAAGGCCCTGGGTTTAATACTTAAACAAGAAAGGACACAGATTTGCTACAAATGCTGTGGACCTATGTCATCAACTGTTGTTGTTATTGTTGTTGGCTGCCATCGAGTCAGTGTTCAACTCATAGGGACCCTACATATAACAGACAAAACACTATTGTCATGCTTCTCTGCTATTCATAGGGTTTTCAATAGCTGATTGTTTTTTGGGAGTAGGTTGCTGGGTCCTTCTCCCAAACCTATAGCACCTGGTATTACCAGGTGGTTTTCCATCCAAGTACTAATGAGTCCCCACCCTACTTAGCTTCCAAGATCTGAAGCCACAATGGTATGGCTGCAGGCTGTCATCAGCAGTAGAAATGTAAACAGATCACAGCAGAGACCATCATTGCTTTTTAAACTCAAGCAGTATGTGTAGTTCCTTTGTACAGGATTTGGAAGAAACACTGATAGACAAAACTTTGCCTATGAAATACCTTTCCCTGGAGATTACAATTCTAAGAAAAATTTTTGCCTTTATAATGGGTGAAAGAACTATTTCTATAAAAAAACCCCAAATTTGAGGATTATTGAATTAAAACTATAATTTGTAAAACACATGTATAGTATATAAACACTCCTTTCAGTAGATCAGAGAAAAATTTTCAGAAGGCTTTATTTAAAAAAAAAAACTACTTTGAATCCTGAGAAAATCATGGATTTGGACCAGTATTAGCCAATAGGTGGGCTGCTCTTCTTGATAGAGTACCATCTCACAGTGGTGTTATAAGGAATGGATGGGTTTATACAAACAGAGGGCTTAGAATGGAGCCTGGCCCATAGTAAGTGCTCAATAAATGGTGCTAATCATAATACGTTCTTAATCCTGACCTGTCATCTTAAAACAGGAAGAGGTACTGAGTTTGCAGCCTTGGTCAACTCCATGAACACTTACAAATACCTGACGTTCTTATCACTGGCTTAGGGGCTGGGATAGACAGCCACGGTCTCTGTCCTCATGAGGTAGCCTATATGCTGAATGGCACAGTCCACTAAAAGTGCCAGGGGGGAGGGCAAGATGCCATGGAAGCCCAAGAGGGGCACCTAGCTGAGACAGAGTTTGGAGGGAAGAGAGTCCAGGACAAGCTTCTCAGGGGAGGTGACAACTAAGTTGAGATGGTAGGGGTAAGGCTGGCACAGAGAGGGGGAAGGCACTACAGGCAGAGGAAAACACATGCAAGGGCAAAGGCCTATAGGTTGAGGGAACTTGGTGCCAGCTTGGATTCAAAAAGATATTACTGAGGGGGGCTGATAGAGTTCCTTCACGATCCATGTGACCTTGATAAGAATTTATTTTACTTCCAGCCAGGCGTGGTGGCACAGGCCTGTAATCCCAGCAGCTCGGGAGGTGGAGGCAGGAGGATTGCAAGTTCGAGACCAGAGCCAGTCTGTGTAACTTAGCAAAATCCTGCCTCAAAAAAAAGTAAAAAAATGGGCAGAGGGTGCAGCTCAGTGGTTCAGCACTTGCAAAGGATGCAAGCGTGAGACCTTGGGTTCAACCCCCAGTACCGCAAAAGAGAAAAAAAAAAGAATTTATTTTACTTCCAAGGCATTAAGTTTCCTCATCTATAACACAAGGATGTACCACTTACCCTGTGCAGTGGTCATAGAGATTAGAATTAAATAGGAAAAAAAACTCCTTACAGAGGCGTTTACCCTTGCAAGAGAAATGCTCGATACGTGTGGCGAGTGTTTGACATTGCAGAATCAAAGCAGGAATATTTGTGTCACTCCCACCATGCTGTCCCAGGACACCTGCTGCAGCCCCCTTGCCTTTGCTTCTTCCTAGGGTTTTACCTGGAATGTTCTTCTACCAGACACTCAGGTAGCACCTCCTTTGGTCCTTAGTCTCTGCTTATCTGCTCAAATGCCTCCGTTTAATCATTTTATCTTCCCCTTATCAAGATTTTTCTTCATAGAGCTTATCACCCCCAAATTTGATATATTTACTATTTTTGTTGTCTTGCTACTTCTGTTATAATTTAAGCTCCATGACAGTAAGGGATTTTGTCTGGTTTATTTCCTCAGAGTTTAGAGTAATGCCTGGTACGCCACAGGTACTGATCACATATTTGGTAAATGCATGAATAAATGCCCCAAACTTGAAGGTAAGGATTGTCTTTATTCTCCTTTTATTCCCCAGGAGTTAGGTAGGCATTTCTCTTGGTGTTATCTAGGCATTTCATAAACATTTGTTTAACTGTACAATTCAACCACTTTTTATTTTATTTTACCTTTAGTTTTTTGAGACAGGTCTTACTATGTTGCCTGGGCTGGCCTCAAACTTACAATCCTCCTGTCTCAGCCCCCTGAGTGCTCAGATTCTAGGTGAGCACCACCGTGCCCAGCCCAAGTCATTCACTTGACAAATGGTGGTGCTCATCTTGTACATAATGATCAATTGGCTCTATTTTCATTGCTTAGCAAAGACATTCAAAGTTGTCTGTAATTGTAATGAAAAAAATGAGTTGCTTGGTCAATTCGGTGGGATGAAGAGCAAAACTGTTGGTCTGATTTCATTAGCCAGTGAAATTCATGAACACATTTATCAATTAGTTCCAAATAACCACAGCCTTCATGATGGAAAAGACCAAACATCAATGAGGCCTGCCAGGATCAGCATTTGGATTTAATATGTGAAGTACAGAAAAGCAATCAAAGTGTTCCAGGGTCTAAATTTTTTTCTGCTATTAAGCTGGGTCCTCTGAGAAACTGCATTACTGGGTTTAAGCTCCCAGGAAGTTTACCCCGTTATTGGTCCAAAAAGGTCCTTGGATTTTTCCTCAAATTAACCACCAAAAATTTTATTTCAATACTAGGAGGGGTAAACTCAAAATGAGTTCAATTGTTTCTCTCCAAAATTAGACACAGTTGAAATTTAAAGAAAATACATGAGTAACCTCTTCAGATTATACAACCTGTCCTGCAGACTCCAGGGCTTCCTAAGAAAATTATTTCAAGGGTTCTTGATAAATACAAAGCAAATGTATTATTCACTTATAGTTTCAAAATATTGCTGAAATACAAATCATAAATTTATTTTTTTTAAAAAATACAGATATTGTTTACTAAGGAGAGTAATCTTCAAAGGGTTGAATTTTACAAGGTAAAACTTCGAATTTTCTGAAGAAGTCTTCATTCTAGAGGTAGTGTCTTAAATATAATTTCTGCCCAAACCACTTCTATAAAGAAAATCCAAATCAGTTGACAGAATGTCTGCAAAGAACAATCCCTTATCTTAACATGGCATGTTTCAAAGCGTTTGCGTACTTTCACGTCCATCCAATTTGAGCTTTACTAACCTCCGACAGGGACACTGGGACAGTGGGAACCCCATTATACAGATGTACAAACAGGCACAGAGCATTTGGCGACCTGTCCACATCCCCAGAACCAAGACTGTATCTAAAATCCAGGTCTTCTGAAAACCTCCTGCAGTATGCTCTTAGTAGAAAGAATATATATTGCCTGCCACACTTATTTAAAAATAAGTGATTTTTTCTACACTTTTATGGCATTATATTTCTCATGAAATATCACTTTGGGGACATTTACTCTAAATGATGTCATTATATCAATTGTCTTTTTAATGCTAGAGCTGCCACATTTAGGCAGATTTCATATGGGGCCTGGTTCCTCAGGGTTCTGTCCTCAGCTCATAGTTCCATTTAAGACACTTGTTAGGTGATCTCATCATGTTGCAGGATCTGAACTAACAGTTATGATCTGATGACTTCTGAATAGTTACTTCCAGCCCATCCTCTTTCTCAGGCTTCAGACTCCTGTCCACCTCCCCAGTGGGCCTCTCCTCTGGAACATGTCTCATGTGCCTGACATACAGCACTTCTAGAACTCTCCATCTTCCTCTTTGCCTCGATCTCTTCCTGGGCTCATGATCTCTCCTAGCTAATGTCACCACCAGCCACTCAACCTTCCAGCTACACACTGGGGAATGACTTTTGGTTTCTCCTTCACCCCTGGGTCCACCCGCCACCAGGCCTTGGCTGTCCTACTGGCTACACTTGGTTTTCTCTTCAGCTCCACCACATGACCAGAGTCCAGGTGCCCATTATCTTCTTACCTGGAACACAGGAAGTGCCTCAGACTGAACCTTCCCTTGGCTGCCACCTACCACTGTATGTCCACATGTACTGCTCTCCCCTGAAATGTAAAATCTAAATCTACTCATGTCATGCAACCTGTTTAAAATCCTTCAAAGGTTCTTCATTGTCTGCTCCTTAAAGCCCAATTCCCTAGAGGAGAACTGGCATCTGATCCTGTGAACTTCTTGTTACAGAGCTATTCTCTCCCTTCATAATAACTAGGCCCTGATTTTTAGTTGGAACATGGTCACGGGTGATACTATGTTTACTAGTCTTCATGGCAGCTAGGTATAGACATATGACCAAGTTCTTGCAGATTCCACGTTAAGTATTATGTGGAACTTCAGGAAGGCCCCTTAAAGGAAGCTGACTCAGTTGGGAAGAATGTCCGTTGGAACTGAAATTCAGAAATGATTTCTGGGGCTTCAGAACCTATCTGAGATGAGGAGATGGACTCGGATATAGCAGAACAACAACAACAATACAAACAAACAAAAAACACAAAAATCCAGGTCCCAGATGACCCTGTGGAACATCCCTGGTAGAGCAGAACTACCTATTTCCAGACTTTTTATGTGAAAAGTGTGTGCTTGTCTGGCTAAGTTACTGTCATTTTTATGCTTCCTGGGACAGGCAATGGTGCCAAATCCTATGTGACATAGAATTGAAGCATCTTGTGAATGGTAAGCCCTTCAAAGCCTCACTTCCACCACTCCCTCTAACCTTATCTTCCCCATTCCTCAACCTTTAGGCTCTAGTACTGCCTCAGTTCTTATGCTTTTCCATTCCACCCATAGTTACCATGAATGTTTTTTTTTTGTTTGTTTGTTTTTTTTGTTTTGTTTTTGCAGTACTAGGGGTTGAACCCAGGGCCTCGTGCTTGCATGCTTTGCAAGTGCTGGACCACTGAAATGCACCCCCAGCCCTTTTTTTTCTTTACTTTTTGAGACAGGGTCTCACCAAGTTACACAGACTTCCTCTGGTCTCGAACTTGCGATCCTCCTGGCTCCACCTACCATGAACTTTCATACTTCTCTGCTTTGCTCAAGCTGGCACTTGTCAAACACCCTCCTTCTCTTTGTTCGGCTTCTAACTTTCCACATTCAGCTCAGGTGTCACCTCCTCCAGGAAGTTTGCCTCAACATCTTATGTTATGTGGCCGTTCTCTGTGCTCCCAAATTACCCTGGGAATATTCCAAATTTGGAATCCACCTGCCATTTCTTGTCTATGGGCCATCTCTCTCACCGCATGGGAAGAGGTTCAAAGTGCAGACAACACATCCATTCATTTTGTGTCTACATCTCCTGACATGATGCCTGGAACAAAGTGGGAGCCCAGTCAACATATTTTAATCTCTACTGGATTTTCCTCACTGAAATGGAGTAAATAGTGTCAAGTGCCTCAAAATGCCTAACTCTTCATGTCAGCAGTAAGTTGAACATTAAAACAAAATTTCCCAATCATGTTCTTATTTTTATGGAGATCAACAACAAATTACAGAGGAACCATCCTAATAGAACAGCAACTGTGAGAAATAATTTACTGCCTGGATGTTTTCAGACCTGAATTCCCTCATCTGTAAAAAGAGAGCACAGCCCTAGGTAATCTTTGAGGTCTCATCTGGCTCTCACATTTTATAATCTTATTGCTGAGTATAAACACAGAGACCTTAATGCAAGGAACTCACCGTGGCTGGACGGCTCTCTGGGGATTGGCAACATGACCAGCCTTACCCAACTTTTAAATAAATTATTTACAAGGAGTGTCTAATAAAATCTTGAGGTCATCAGATGACTGTGAACACTCTGGGATAATGAAATGCCAACTGTGGGAAGATACGCCTCTTAGGCTCCAGCCACACTGGCCTCCCTTTACAGCCCATGCACTGGCCGTGCTTCTTGCTGGTAGTGGGTACCTGCCTGTGCTGTTCCTTCTGTCTTGAACACTCTTCCCGTCCTTCCTCACTGATGACCTCCGCTCAAGAGTTACTCCCTTGGGAAAATCGTCCATCTCTCCCTAACCAGATTAGATCGCCCTATGGAAGGCTGTCAGACAATGAGTTGCATTTCTCTTCTTCCTAGGACTGACTACAGTTGCAATTTCTATTTGTACGATCACTTGATTTGCTATCTTTCTAAGGATAGCTTCCTAATTTGACTATATTCTCCACCAGAGAACATTTTCAGTTTTGTTCATCATTGTTTCCATATCCTTGGCAGGGAGTTGATGGTGTCTGAAACTTTGTTAAATGGTCTGCAAGGGTTGTGCTAGGGAATAGGAAAGGCTGAGCATTTCCCTGTGGGAGAAGGGAGACTGCATTTGGCTGAAATGTCAAGCTGAAAAGCACTGAGTGCTCTGCCACATCCTTGAAAATGGAGTCAGGGACAGTGGTCACCTTCTGGTGAAAGTTGGAAGAGGAATCAATAAATGAGGCCACCACTGGCAGAGCAAGGCAGGAGAAGCTAAGAAGAGAGGAGACAGGAATGTGATTACAAAGTTCAGCGCTCCAGCATAAATCCTGGGGAGGCCTTGCAGCCAAAATCTCTTGTGAAAGTTACTCATGTACTGAGCATTCCCACGGCTGGCACTTCCTGAGTAAACAAGGACTAAAAATAAAAATAACAAATGACAATGTGTCGCTGTTCATTTTCAGTAAGCAGGCCAAAAAAGAGTAAACTTCTTGAGATACAAAAAAAAAAAAAAAAAAATGCTGTTTTTAGATGAAAAAGAGAAAATAGCTATTCAATATTATTATCATCTTTATTTAAAAAGCATTTTCTCACTAGCATGAACAGAAAAAAAAACATAAATATGGAACTGAATTCTAATACTATAGGTGAGGTGACAAGATTCCATGATTCTGGGCTTAAATGGAAGACAACTGGGGAGTTTGTAAGTCTGCTGATAAGAAATGCTGAAGAGTAAGGGAGGTCCCAGGAAATGGATGTCAGAGATGTTGCCCCAAATTTTCCAGAGGGGAGAACTGCAGCGAGGAACGACTAAGGCATGGAACATCTACCGCACACTCAACACACACATTGGTTAGGAAATAGACCTGTGGAACAATGCTCCCCGTGGGCCCCCCATGCCCGTGCTCTTCATGCCCAGCTAAGCTCAGATCACACGGGTACCTGGAGCCAGTGAGGCACCCCTCAGGCTGCCTGTGAGAAAAGAGGTAGGTGATGTAACAGAATGGCATCTTCACACAGGTCCAGCCACTGTGTTCAGAGTCTAGCTTAACTGAATGTATCTTGGACGGATATCGCTAATCTCGGCAAGTTGTAAATATTTATTTTTAAAAAGTCAAAAGAAGTAGAAATTTTTTCCTCTCAATTTAAGGAGAAACCAACAGTGATTTTTGGTACAAGTTAATGAGTTCTGTAAGCATAAGCGTAATTGTTTCAGGTCTGGCTGTCAGCTACGGTGGGACAAAGCTTCCCCTCTGTGGGTCATTTCCACATCTGGGCAACAGGATGGCAAAATATCACAGTAGGTACTTGGAGCTTTAGGATGCAATGATGATTACCAAACATATACTTGCCAAGGACGACACATGGCACAAAGTGGTCAGACTCACGTGCTGGAGAGTGTGTTGAGATGCACTATGTAATCAAGTGTAACACGGGAAGCAGGAATCAAAATTTAAAGGCCTAATGGCACCTTCCTCAACAGCATATTGCAGATGCACTCCACACTTTGTCAGAAATAGCAAATCAAGTATGTGCTGGCTGGCTTAGGAGTTTGGAGTTGAAATGAAGAAGATGGCTGGATTCTCCTTTAACACAGTTTATGAAATGTGATAGAAAATGGTGCCTGTTATGCCAGCAAATGGGCCACATGCCCATTTGTTTCCCTAACTTTGCTGTGGGGCTCGACTCTGGAAAAAAGTCCATGCCATGTGGAAATTATTCATGAATGCCGCCTGGGCTCCCAGTTGGCCAACAAGCTCAGGACATAGGAATCAATGGTCCTTTTTTGCCTTGGCAAAGCCAACTCCATGGATGTCTACTTTCCAACCAGCTCACCTTGGTTTCTGGGATGTGGCAGGATCTAGACTTTGCAACCAAAGGCAAGGTGGGGCAGAGCCTTCCCTGGCTGTATTTCCCAGGTATAGGCTTCTGTTCCTCCATGAAACGCAAGTCAACACATCCAAGAGTTAGTGTCACAACTGAAAAGGACATCGGTGTGACTGGCCTGTCTTCTTCTACAGAGGCCCAGTCAATGAAAAGAGAATGAAATTCATGTCAGAAGGAGCTACAGGCATTTTCTAAGATCCTATCCGACAAGGACTTGCAGATGGTACCATCTTTGTAACTTGCTAGGAAATAAACACTTCCCTATCCAAGAAAAACAAACAAACAAAAAACCTAAACAAGCAAACAACAGCTCTATTTGTATAGTTCAGAGGCATCTTCTGGAGAAATCATTTTAGCTCTGAGAAAGGCCATGTTGTGACACACATACTAAAAGAGGCTGTCTGATGCTCCCAAGTTCCTCCCTGGGTTCCTGTATCAAGTTTACACCCTCTGCAACCCAAGTGTCCCCTTGACCATGTGTGAATTCCAAGGACTTGGCTTTCAAAGCCTTACTGTTACTACTCTTCTCCTAGCCAGCAGCCTGAGTGGAATTAAATTGTTCAGTGAAATAAATCCATGAGACAAAAATAGCATTTGAATTTACCCTAATTAAATGTGCTCTCTTCAAAGTCAGTCGTAACAGTTAGAGCCTGAGCATAGGATTCAAGTCCAAGAGCACACTAAAATCAATTCTCAGAACTGAGCCACAGATGACACAAATTGAAATAAAAAACTTCAAGATGTGGCTGATACTGCTTCATCCAAAACAACATGAGTTATGGCACCCAAACTCCGTTATTTCAAGACAAATGAAACAAGGGGACCCAGAAGTAGTGTTACACAACCTGGGAAAGTAAGCTTAGTGCCTTCCATCAGTACAGTACAGTGCTTAAGTAAAATCCCCAAGTATTGAAGACAACTTGAATTTAGGCCTTACTTCTTTTCCCCATTCTGCCTTTTTAAAAGTGACTTAAAGCTATCCCATCACTGAAAGGACTGGGGTTTAGTTCAGTTGGCAGAATGCTCCTCTGTGGACTCTGAGGTCTTGGGTTAGATCCCCGGCACTGCAAAAATGAGAGAAGGACCTGCTAGCCCACTCCTAAAACAATCCCAAAATAGTTAGTCATTGAAAACCCTATGAATAGCAGAGAAACACTAACATTGTGCCAGGCAATGCACAGTGTTGAGTATTGTTTTGTTCTGTTGTATATATTGTACATATTGTATGGTTGCTATGAGTCAGACCTAACTTGACAGCACCTGACAACAACAATAACAACATCACAGAAAGGCGAATTAGAAGCCAGCCTTCTATCGATACTATCAATCTTTAAGTCTCTGCTAAGAAAACAGAGTAGTTCAGTGGTTAAAAACAGGACTTGAATTCTGGCTTCACTACCAGCCAGTAGCCTGCTTACTGAGTCTTCCTAAGTAAGACTCAACTCTTCATCTAAACAATGCTAATGATATTATTGTTATATAATAATATTGTTAAGGAGGATTAAGGGATAAATGCAGGTAAAGTGTAAAGTGCACAGTTTAGCTCTTGTTGATGCTATTATTGTTTCAATTTGTAACAGAAATCTCTATCAAATACAGAAGTCATTATTCTTAAAAATTAAACATGAGAAAGTCTCTCTTTGGGGTAAGCAGAGCAGAGATACAGAACTTATAAATAGCAAATTTCAACCAGGAAATTCTTTACTTCAGCATGGATGCACTTAACATAAAAGAGAGTTTCTATCAAAGGAAAAGCAATAAGTGCAAATCAAGAGAAAAAGGAGCGTATGTGACAACTAAGTTACAATGTGACTTAAAGAATAGGAAAATCCTGGCAATCGGGGAAAAAGGGAATTTCAAGAATAAAAGTCAGCTAACACTCACGAGGGGCTGGGATTTAGCTCAGTTGGTAGAGCACTGCACTGTAGTCTCTGAGGTCCTGAGTTCAATTCCCAGCACCGCAAAAATGGGAGAAGGGCCTGGCAATCTACTCCCAAGGCAATCCCGAAACAGTCAGCCATTGAAAACCCTATGAGGGTCGCTATGAGTCGGATACCGACTCCATGGCACCTAACAACAACAACACTCACAAGTACATTTCCCATTCTCACCACTTTCTCTCTGACTACAGTTTCATTTGATGTCCACCGAGTTCTAACAACATCAACCAGACTTTGAGCCCATTCTAATTACAGTATATTATGATCAAAAGACTATGTGTCATGAAATAGAATCAAATACTCCTTGGAAGGGTACTGCAAATGACAAATACTGTCAGGCAGGATGCTGCTCATCAGCTGGTCACCCTTAGCTGCTGCCAGGCAAACCTACCCCATCTGAGTTGATTATTATCACAGCAACTGAGCCCAGATGTAGCCACACCATTCAGATCAGATATGGATTCTCCAAATGGAGTGGCTCCACCTTAACCAAATCACCTTGAATGTTAACATGGAAAAAGAGCAACAATGTGTCCAGTACCACCCAGGGCTTGGCTACCACATGCCCTTAGTGAAGCCCAGCTGAACAAATTTATAAATAATCTCTTTTGAGCCTCTCAGACCTACTTTGTGAACACCAAATAGGGCGAGGTTTAGTTTATAGACAGAGTTCATCACTGTTACTCATTTACTCTTATGAGCACTGAGACCCTCTGTGGATTTAACTCCAAAGGATTTCAACTGATTATCATGAGAAATGGAAGGATGGGTCAATGCAGAAGACAGGCAGGGAATGAATTAGGAGAGGCGGAACCAGCCACCCACTCACCGGTAGATGATTCCTTTCTCGTGTAGGTACATCAGCGCCGAAATGATCTCTGCAGCATAGAAACGAGCTCGGGCTTCATCAAAACGACGGGACTTCTGAATGTGAAACATCAAGTCGCCGCCATTCACAAACTCCATCACAAAAAACAGGCGATCCTGGATGCAAACATATGGTATATAGCAATTAGTACGGAGTTCAGTCAGCATCATGTCACCCTGGAGTGTGGCAAGAGAGGTTGTCAAAGGAGGTATTTCATGAAATGTCTGTCCCAAGAGTAGGTCAGCAAACAGAGGATGGCCTTGTGGGATCAGCTCCCTTGAGGGGAAAGTGATACTAGGACCCCCTTTAGGTATTTCAACGTAGCCTTGAATTTCTATATCACTAACAACCAGAGATGGCATTAGAAGCCTTCAGTTCTGGTTCCAGCTCTACATCTTAAAAGTAATGTAGAGGACGGGAACAGCCTAAGCCAAATGCCTTCAACTGAGCATGTAGGGTTAATCACAGACAGCAAAGGATGCTGGACAGGTACTTTAGTCCTCATAGGTGGGCAGAAAACAAAGATAAAACTCTAGATAAATCAGCCTGGCAGAAGTCTAACAGCAGCCTCCGAGTAGCCTCCTCACATTAGAAAGTCCCTCAGCCCATCAGAAGACCACGAGTCAGAAGTGGGAAAGTAGAATGAACAGGAGGCCACTTGCAGGGACACTCAACCTAGCTTTGCTGTTGTTAGGCACCGTTGAGTCGAGTCTGACTCATAGCAACCCTATGTACAACAGATGAAACTTACCAGACACTGTGCCTCCTAAAAAATTACCTGCTCAGTATCTTATGGACAATGGCCAGTAAGACTGCCTAATGACAGAAATGTATGACTCTCACTAAAAAGTGATGGCTGTAAGATGCGTGGTGCAGAAGGGTTTGATCCAAAGACCTCTAAGACCAATGGATGTCCTCACTCCCTCCCATGAGCATTTATGAAACCCCTGGTTGTCTGGTGCTGAATGAGGTGCTGGGGATCCAAGAGAATGAACCACAGACATAAAGTAGATGCAGCTCTGCCTATAGAAAGCCTGGTGCAAAAAACATACAGTACTTTTTTTAAAAAGTCACATAAGCAAGCAAATCTATACATTCCGGTAAATCCTGTGAAAAAGTGGAGGAAGCAGGGACACCTGGTCACCTGAGCAGTGGTGGTCAGGGGAGATGGGTGAGCCCAGCGAGGATGAGTGCATCCATTCAGATCCAGCGACACCTTTTCTGGAGGCTGGGAGTGGGGAACTTGGTATTTTACCAAAGGATGCATTTGTGCAGACTCCACTTTTATTTGGGGTTTTAAGTGCTAGCAACTTGGCTCAGTGTGTTTCTACATTCCTAGCTGAACAATGGCAGGGAGTAGTGCCTGCTGAAGCTCACCTCCCACTGTCTCACTGGTGCGATCAAGCGGATCCCTACTGGAAGGCAGTGTGACCTGAGAGCTCCTAGGCCTTATTTTATTTTACTTA
>VMDO01004038.1:0-132070 GCA_007922755.1 Pedetes capensis | reverse complement strand
AAAAAAAAAGAAATATCATGCCAGGCAGAAACCAAAGTCAGGTAAATAAATTGCAAATTGAATTTACAACTGTTTACAGCTAAACTTTTTTTGGCTTTTAATCCACTTATCACCAGTGGCGCGATTTCAAGTGAAGTTTGTGCAAAGATTCTCTTCATTCAACGATGGCACAGAAGTAGGGAATTCTAAGAGTCTATTTGCTACCATCTTGGAAGGCTTCCAGGTAAGAGTGCTCTACCCTCTAGCAGCCAGAATGGCTTCTTTGTCCAACATTTATCACACTTCTGCCAGATCTCTGAAATCAGCCAGTGTCATATGGCATGCTGGGTTTATTTATTCAAATATGTGAAGCTCCTCCTGCAGGTGCCCCAGAACTGCACCCCCTGTATGCTTATTTTTAATAAGTACACAGTGTTTCCTTCACCTCACCTTTTGTTCTATCACCTGCAGATTTTTTCACATACCTGGTAACAAGCTGTACTAGTATCTACTTAATATTTTTCTTTACATTAACTGAAAGAGAGAGAGGGGGAGAGGGAGGGAGAGGGGGGAGAGAGAGAGAGAGAGAGAGAGAGAGAGAGAGAGAGAGATTGATTTGCCTCACAATGTACATTAAAACAAAGTTTGTCTCTGGCCCACCTAATCATCTTAGTGTCCCAGAGAGGTGGAGGGACCAGGCTTTGGGAAACTGCTACAGAGGCCTGCATTGTGCTGCATGTGATGGTCTCTAAACTGTCATTTTAAAAAGCCTTCACTGTCTTCTGTGGATTATGGCACATGTCTTGCAGACCTTTTGACAATAGTCTTACTATGAATGTCAGCAGCTGCTACCCTCATGCAGGTGGCATCTGTCTAGGTCCCAACTATTCGTAGAGGGTCACATTCAAGGTCTAAAGTTATTCTTATACAAGCAACTTCGTATGTCCTGTCTTATTAGCTAGCTTAGGTTAAAGCCGCTCTCCAACTTAAAAACCAAACATGCAGAAGTTTGTACTGTTATTGCTTGCATAAAGAAAACTTTGTTTTCTGCACAGGGCTTCTACACTGCTAGTCTCATCCTCCTAATTATTTGTAGACTTGATCTTCCATTTTTTAGTTCTGTATGTTTTTCTTGTATTTATCATCCATTTAAGTTAATTCCATAGATGTTACTGTCTTCAGCACTGCTAATTCTGCTGAACACTCATTATATTTGCATTTCATATTCTATTTTCTATATTATTACCTAACAAAAACATTGTATTTATCAGAACATTTGTCATTATCCCATTCCATTCTTTTAAAAACTCCTTTTTGTTTTTCTCTCCTTTTAAGTATAATTCATTCATGTCTTTATGTGATATTACTGTTTCCTCCTTTGTTGGTGCCTTCTTTTTTTGTTTGTTTTGGAGACTGGGTCTTACTATGCAACCTAGGCGGTCCTTGAACTCGAGATCCTCTTGTTTCAGCCTCCCAGAGTGTTGGGATTACAGGTGTGCACCACCACACCCAGCACCAATATCTTCTTTAAAGTTCTTAACAACTTCCTCTTAGTTACTACTATGTTTAAATGAGACCTTAAATTATTTTCTTGATGTTTTTGTGATTGGTACCTCCTGCTTCCAACCTTTTCCACATGATATCAGCACAAAGAGAAAATATTAATATTTATACAGCATGCTAGATATGTGGATGTGCTCTTAACTGAAAATGGCTACCTGAGGAGTTCCTTGCAACTTCAGAACTACCTGGATGGAGAGGGCCAGGACAGCAATCCACACATCTGAACACCATGCAATAGGAAGTTGGGTCATTTGTGTGTACCTATGCCATTTAGCCTATGAAGGATGGTACCTTCATGAGGGGTCTCATAAGCTTATTTTTAAGTTCTCATTGGATTTCTGAATTACCTGGAAATGAGATTTCATAATGCTTTTACTCATTCATTAACTTTCTCCCCTAAGAACCTTTAATTCAGCAAATTTAGGGAGCCAATAAGAAAACTGAATTTAACTGGAAGGCATTTGGCTTTTTAAAAGCAGCTGAGGAAAAATCCCATAATTGGACTCAAAAATCATGTGTTTTGAGTACAAAGATTTTGATAAACAGTAAATATAGTTTTTATTATTTCCTGTGCTAAAAAGGATATTTTTCTTGTGGGAAATTCACATAAAAACCTTACTCAAAATAATCAAAATACTGAAATTGTGCTTAAAGTATGCTTTTCCATTTAAGATAAGAAATAAAACTTTACACTTAAGAGGTATCTCATATTTTAACTCTGAGAAAACAAACAAAATCCTATTTATTACCCTTACCATCTGGATCTTCAGCAGGCTGAATGCTCATGTAAGGTTCTCCTTTCTCCATGCGAGACTGTCTCTGTCGACTTTCTTCCTCTAATGCAGCTTCTGCACGACTTTTTGCATTGATATAAGCAAGGTATGCAGGGGAATTATGATAGGCCTTCATAGATTCATTGTACTCTATCTGAAATTCAAAGGTTTTTGGTTTTATTAAAATTTTGCAAGTTACAGTGTATAGTGATATTATTTCGTTTGGCCACTAAAACATGAAATAAAGAGTGTCTTGATAATGATCTCCTTTTTATGGACAAGGACTCTGAGGCCTAGAGAAGCGAAATGACTAGACCCAGGCAGACAGAACTCAGTCCTGCCTTGGCTTTCCAACCAAGTGTCATGTTACTTTTACAATTAAGCTATGGTTGATGTACTTTATACCCTGTCCATTCTACAGCAGCACCCCTACCTTTTCTGCTTCGTATTCATTTAAATATTCTTGTTTCTCTTCATCAGTGAGATCTCGCCACATGCCACCAATAATCTTGCCAATCTCCCACAACTTTAGGTCAGGGTTGGAAGCCTTTACTTGGTCCCAGACCTTAAAAAAAAAATACAGGTGAAATTTCAATATTGATGTTTAAGTATATAGACATTTAAAAATATTCTTTAACGGAGAAACATTTAAACATAAACAAAAGCAGAGAAGACCATATTTCTCCTATGTACTCATCAGCCTGCTCCAACAATTATCAAAGCTGGCTTTGTGTTTCATCTTTATCGTGCTGGACTATTTTAAGACAGATCTTAGCTATTATGTCACTTTATCATAAATACTTCAATTTGATAGGCTGAGACATCTTTAATCACTGCAGACATTAGAGGCAAGTGTTCCCAACCACTGGCCCACAGATCTATACTGTCTGTATTTATTTGCTTATTTACAACTGCTCACCATGGCTTGCATTACTGCCTGAGCTCTGCCTCCTGTCAGGTTAGCATCTCCCACCTATAGCCTGTGGAAAAATTGTCTTCTGTGACTCTGGTCCCTGGTTCTGAAAAAGTTGAGGACTACTGATTTAAGGAGCGTTAACTCAATAACCTAGTCTATGTCTCTAAAAGTTCACATGAATTTAGAAGTGGTTAATTTGCATAACACAATGTTTCACATCGTCAAACATATATGTAATAATTATGACCAAAAAACTAAAACATTTCCAAACAGTGGTTAAAATGCTCTTCTATTTAATAAAGATACTGGCTATATTTTAAGAGTTACATAGGCTCATTACCAAAAAATTCAGAAAATTTAAAGAAGTATGAAGAATATAAAAATCACCATTTTTTCCTAGCCTTTTCCTTCCTCAAGATAAAGTGTAGTTGCTATAATTTTTCATTTCTTCATTAATTTAGTAGCACTATGGATCAAACACAACGTCTCTTATTGGTTAGTCAAGCACTCTACCACTGAGCTATAGCCCCAGACATATTATTTTGATAGGAATAAGATATTAACATGGGTAGTCTTGTATCTGCTTTTCCACTTAACATTTTTCTCATGTATTCAATGTTTTCTAAAACACAATACTTTCATGGCTACAGAACATTCTGTTTTAAGGATTCTAATAGTTTATTTAATGATGCTCCTCCTGTTGGATCTTAGTTCTGGAATTCTTAAATCTTTGAAAACTACAGCTTTATTTTTATCTTCCCCCCCAAAATGCAGAGAAAAGCTGCTAAGCCAATCTGACACTGCATGTAAGGCCATGAAACAAGAGGCAGCAGTCCTCATTCACTCCCCGTTCCTGGGTGCCTACCTTTCTGCTGTACCTCATGTAGGGCATCAGCGGCTTATCTGGTGGCTTTGGGGGTTTTGGAATCGTAATACCAGAGGACGCCTACAAAAGAGTTGAATACATTCATTAATCAACTGCAGGGAAATCACCAACAACCTGAAAAGAGAATCCCTTAAAAAATTATAACGCTCCTTTCTTCTACTCGTCCATGGATACAAGATTCTTATATTTTCTCCACGGAAAATAGCTATCACTGCAAATTCAGAAATGTTCATATCAAAAGAAAATGAATTTAAGCACATAATTTTTAATGTTTTACTTGGCCGTTTATTGTCTCTGTTTTGACAACCTGGCTGCAAGAACAAATAAAATATTACATAATAATACACACATTAAAAATATGTGATTATATATCAAACATCTTACATTTAGGACATTACCTGGCACCCTTTTATTTTGCTCAATTGCCATTATGCATACAGTCAACACTTGATCATCTGTAGCAGAATCTGAATGCTTAGCACTTACCATACTCACATTGTCTATGAGGGACTTTGTATCTATTGGTATCATACTAGGAATGCACCTCAATAAACACCAACACAGAAACTATCTCCCTGGTTTCAAAAACAACCAATGAGAAAACTCGATATAGCTACAAGGCAAAAAAAAATAAAAACAAAAACAAAACAGAAAACAAACAAAAAATGGGAAAAAACAAAAAATCCCCAAACTCTATTTCCTTTAGCGATTTTATTTCTCTTCAAGCTCTATGTCTGTTAACTGTTTTCTTTCTTTTTTTCTTTTCTTTCTTTCTTTTTTTTTTACTTTTTTGCAGTGCTGGGAATTGAACCTGGGGCCTCATGAATACTAGGCAGGTACTGTATCACTGAGCTACATCACCAGCCCTAGTGGTTTTCTTATAAGAGAGACCAAGAAATGTGAACTAGAGTCACATCTTTCTTTGTCATTAGTTCTAATAACAGCGTAGGAGCAAACAAGTTTCCCAGGAACAAAGCACTGGCAGACATGGGGCCTGGCAATGTTATTTCTGAGGTGTTATGTTAAGAAGCTCCATTCCATTAAAAAAAATTTGGCTCTGTGGGACAAATATAGAGTTAAAAGGAAGATAGGGCATACAGGAAAAGGGAAACAGAATAAAAGGGGGATGAGGGAAAATTGAAAATATTTTTCAAAAAGAAAGAAGTGGGTGACAGAAAAAATAGAAAAGGATAAGACAGTTAAGTGATCAGTTCCTTTGACGAGCTGAGACCTTGTCAGAAGATAGTGGGTGACTTCTGGTGGCTGCCCCAGGTAAAGCCACCATTCTAAGAATCCATTTCCAAACTTTTTTAAATCTCTTCTTTACATGACTGTATTTAAGGACCTAGAATAAGAAAAATCATGGCCCAAATACACTTATTTTCTAAATTCCTGGGAGACCCCTGATATTGACCCTCCCTGTCAGGCTAGGGGAAAGAAGTGCTGGTTTTACTGTAATTGTCAAAATATATAGATTGGCAAATTCTTATCAGATTTTGTTCTCCTGTTGTTACTGTGACCCCAAGGACATGCCTCCACCTGGGGCTGGAACCCCATCATAACCTCATTTTTCATTCAAGGCCTTAGAGGTTGTCATTTTTTTGCCCTCTTCCACTGTATTAAACAAATGCTGCCTATTCCTACACTAGGGTCTTCCTCCTTCCCTTACATACTTTTAAATAATGCTACTACTTCCCCTATGAAGTTGTTAGAAAGCATTCCACCTCTGAAGCAGTATTTCTTATCTTTCTGGTTCTCTTCTTAAGCATTCTTACCACAATTCATGTTGGTTCCTAGCAGAAAGACCCTGGTTTTAGCCAGCAGTGGACAATAGAGCACAGGAGATGGAAACTGTCAACAGTGGTGGTTAAGAGCAGTCAATAAGGAGAAAGTTGTATCCAGGTTTGCAGAATTTCTTTTAAGGAGAAAGGAACGCTCTGTAAGGCTAACCTTATGCTACGGATTCAGAGGAAGAGACACAAAAGTCTATTTCTTCACACAAGAAGTTATTGGAAAGCATTTTCAACTTGTATCTCACAAAAACCTTCAGAACATGAAGTTGGTTACACATAAAGATGGAACTGTGCCCATCACTGAAGCCGGTAGACCACTGTTAACAATTTTTTTAAAAAAATTAAAGATAAAGAATTCTAAAATGTCTATGCTTTTAAGCTTTGAGTATGAAACAAAACATTTTAAAAACATAGCAATATCTCTTTGATATTTTCTGAAGAGGCACATTTTATAACATTATTGAATTTGCTATTTCTTCTTTCTCCCAAAGGAAGTGATACAAGTCATCTACACATTGAGGTCATATTATCATTACACAGACCAAAAGCAAAACAAAAACATCAATCAAAAAATGCCATTAAAATAACAAAGTCAAATTCCGGTTGTTTTGGGGGATCCTAAAGAATTATATCATTACACATCCTCAGTTTATTTAACATCACAGACAGACATCTTTCTACAATGTTTTAAACATTTTTAAATTCTCATTAAAAAAACCCCCTCACTTTGCATGAACACACTTAACCCTTTCTCATTAAGAGTCAATTAGAAACAACCACTGCTTAGCTGCGCTACACCCTTTGAGATGTGGGAAAACTAGAATTGGCTCTCTTACTAAATGGTCCAGGGAATATGACTTTGGAGTGCTGGAATTTCCTATTTTGATATATTTGTTTTCCTTGTTGCTACCAAGAAACTTCCTTTTAGCACTGACTCACTCTCATTCTAATTTTCTGCTTCCAATTTGCAGTGTGTTGGAGAGAAAGGTAATTATGCTTGCTGAAACTGTGCTTACCTAAGAGTAGATGTTGTTAGGTGCTGTAGAGTCAGGTAGGACTCGTGGTGACCTTATGTAGGGTTTTCAATGGTGGATTGTTTCGGGAGTGGGCTGCCAGGTCCTTCTCCCTAACCTGCAGCACCCAGTATTTCGAGGTGGTTTCCCATCAGAGGACTAATCAGGCCAACCCTGCTTAGCTTCCAAGATCAGACAGGATTGGATGCTAGGGTGGTATGACTGCAGAGTAAGGTCCTAGGAAATCTCCAGATAAAGTCTACGATTTTGTGAAATTTATCTTGGCTACTTTTTATTGCTTCTTCTCCAATTCTTAGTTGTTTCTCTGGTAAGGTCTTACTTAAGGGTTTTCTTCTGGGTACAGAATTTCTACTGAAGTAGGCTCTTTTTAAAATTTCCTCTTAGTCTGTTGGCACATCTCTACTAAAGAGAATGTGAATCATCATCTGAATGAAGAACTGACCAGAAGTGAACTGCACTCAAAGCTATCCTGAGCTCTCCAAAACATCTCAACTTGCTATGTAAATGTTTTGTTTGAAACCACCTAGGTGTGCCAGAGTCCTCAGGGAAACCCAATGTTCTGTGTGGCCCACAGGAAATCTTCTTAGGGCTTCATGGAGTCATTCCATCAAGTCACTAAGGCAATTTGCAGATAATACCAAATAGGGGCACCCCCCCCCAAAGTAGTGCATAATTGGGGTCATCTTAAAATGTTTATGATGATCAAAATCAAAATAACTGAATCCTCACAGTTTAAATTAGAGATATAAGAGTGTAAAACTTCCACATTTTGTAGGCACTTCACACAGCAGTTTGATTTCACTTCAATCTGATAGTAAAAGGACAAAAATACAAAGAGAATAACCACAAAGGACCAAAACACCAAATTTCCCATGTCTCCAAACACTCCTATACTAATCTACCCTGACACTAGTACCCACTCTCAAATGCTGGGTTCTTGCACCAACCCAGGATGAGAGACAGTGAGTGACTTTTCTTTCCTAGTTAGGTCTCCACTGAATGATCTCATTTTATCAACAGAGAACCCCTATAGCTATATTCAAATTATGAACAAATGCTTATGCAATCTAAAAGCCAAATTATTCTAATATCATAGTTACTATTCCTAGTCCATAAACATAGACAATCAAGAGCTGACTGTATAGAGCTATTAAATGTAATCACTTATTTATTGCCCATGAATAAATTTCTGCATTAGCACGAATGATCCAAAATTGATTCTGCTTATTGTTTAAATTTAAATGTTCTTTGTAATTTTATAATTTTGCCATCCATTACACTTGTGAAACAACACACTTAGGCCAGGAAAAAACAGGTACTGATGAACATAACAACTGTATGCATTGTGAAATGCATACATAAACATACTCTGTCAGAATTCTTTTCAGATACCATGAAATATGCATGGCACATAAAACTTGATGTGCTTATGAAGTACAAATTATGCAGAAACAATGAAAATTTAGACAAACAAAACCTATCAAGCTAAGCAATGTGCTTACCAAGATAGACATATAGTTTGATAGTTACGAATTTTCAGCTATAGCTTGACTACAGGGTGAGAGGGTTTCCTGAAGTTACATTAATTGAAGGCACTTAATTATTATTTATGAACACAGCGAAGGAAAACCAGGTATTAAAAAGTGTACAGCCATTCTGGGTTGTATATATTATCACCAACACCACATTCCAGTGTATGTAACTATTTGACTTTTGGATTTATTTTGACTTATTACCTAAGCTTCCTTGAATGGAGTTTAAGATAATTCTAATTTTTAAAAATCTTTTCAAATTTTTGCTTTTTTGAAATAGGATCTCACTATGTAGCCCATCCAGGCTGTCCTTAAATTCATGATCCTCCTGCCTCAGCCTCCCAAGTGCTGGGATTATAGGCATGCGCCACCATGCCTAGCCAGAGTTGAAGATAATTCTAAAGAAAACCTTTGAGGTATATAATACAATTTTGATAATCCTAGGTTGATCACGTAAATCAAAGATTGTAAGTTTTGGTAATCATGTCTCTGATACTGTGGCTTAGAAATGGACTTCTGGTTGCACTTATCTAGTCTGAAACTTCAAATTAATTTCATTCCAGTTTTATTCTGCTAGTCTTTGAAGTGACTTTAAAGTCTTTTTCTCTTGAAGACTGGGTAGAAATGAATCTCAGAAGGTCAACTATTAAATCCAAAAGACAAATAAGTACGTGCACCAATCTGGCAGGTCAAGCAAAAGCTTTCTAGTCCTGAAAAAGCCAAGCCTGAAAGCCTAGCCTTTTTAAAGACACTGATTCCTTGATAGTAGTGCCAATTACCTTAGAAAAATGAAAAATACTCTTCATCTCATAAAGGGTATTTTAACCATAAGAAATTCTCTGTTTATGTATCGTATAAGTATTAAGTGCACAAGGCTTTATCCCTATTAACCACCAAACAGAATGGATTTTTCTTTTCTTCCATATACATATCCAGATTGCACTATTTTTTTTTTTTTCAGTGTAAGACTATACAATGAGTGTTTAAAATAGTTGAAAAGCCAGGTTAATTTTTTTTTTTTTTTTTTAATGGCTGTGCTTATGATTCAAAAAGACCTAACTCTGGAGGCATTTCTGGTCAATTCCAGTTGCTTGCCGGAGGCTGTAATAGTTGATTCTCCTACCGTGACCCGGCTGTTGGTGCCCGGGTTCCCTCCCAGCCTGTAGTTGTTGTAGGCGAGATGACTGTATGGATTGTATCCCACAAACCCTGGTGTGCTGGGCATTTGCTGATGGAAACAAATGAGACAAAAACACGAATGAGAAATGGGCTCAAACGAGGAAAACACAGAAATGAAAAATGAATCTGCATATGGCATGCAAAAGCAACCTGAATTTAACAAGCAATGATGTGTTGTAATTGTTCTTTTTCTTTCACTGAAGAAATCAAATTTTTCTTTTATTGAGAAACCAGTATGCATTTTCTTTTCTTTTTTTGTTTCTTTTTTTCTTTTTGCAGGGGCCAGGGAGTTTGTGAGCATGAATATGTATGGCTTATTTTTTGAGGAAAGCAATACTCTGAAGTGTTTCAAACATTCAGGAGTACTTAGCAATATGTGATGTCTGAGCTTGAAGTGTGATAAGCTAGAAGTCTGAAAACACTACATGCAAAACAAAACATGATTTATTTGACAGTTATATGGATGCCACCAATGCATTCATTTGCTAAAAACAAATAAAAACAAGAAATGGATCTGCTTTTCAAAGACAGTTTTAAATAATTTTATATAATGTGAAAAATGAGAAGAGACTCAAATCAGGAAGCCAGTAGTTACCAATAGAAAAGAACATATGTTGGATTCAATGGATGTCACATACATGATTTCAAAACAAAGACTTGTAAGAAATGCATGGATTTCATTCTGGGACACTATCTCATTTTTTTAACCCAGTCAATATTTTATAAGCTTTCTTTTCCATCTCTTCTTTGATCCATCTTCCCTATGTCAATCATGAACAATTTCTGCATTTAATCTTAATAAAAACTACTTTTCTGTTGACAGACTCGAACTTTCTTTTTTCATCTAGTTTCCTGAAAGCTCTCGCCCTTTCAAAACACAACTGCTCGTTGCAGCAACAGAATTCTTGGTTTTTGTGAATTATGCGTTGATGTAATCACAAATGGGTTCTTATATAACAGTGGTCTTGTGGTTAATACAATGACATCCAATATTCATGAAGACCAAGGCACAATGCGTACAAAGAATGTAGCAAAGACAGACCAGAAGTAGGGTCTTTTACCTAATGAAACTAACTCATAACAAGTGACGATACTTTCATTTTTACATGCAATTAATAGCATGAGTCCTGAATTATATAATATAAAATACATTTAACGCATCCCACTAAGCTTTAGCTGTTACAAAATAAACGCAAATTTTTAAAACATGCTGCTGTGCCTATCTTTACTGTCCAAAGACATTCAAGCAGACAGTACATTTGATACTTTTTAGGAGAAAAAGGAACTAATCAATTTGTAGCCTACATATAAAGAAGACGCAAAAAACATTTAAGTAGGCAAACCATAGATGAAGTATTAAAGGCACAAAAGAAGTGTATATTTTGTGGAGTAGTACATTTGAGTGGTGGTGGAGGAGGTGGTGGTGATGGTGGTGGTGGTAGTGGTAGAAGTAATGGAATTAAAAAAGAAAAAGAACAGGAATTCATTTAGTATCCATTCCACTGGATGTTCTAATTCCTAGTCGTCTACATTTTGAGTGTCAATGTGAAATTATAATGATACAGAGCTATGACTAAAGAAAGGCAAAATATATCATTCTATGTATGAAAAGTCAGAAAGGGATACTGGTTTTTGAAATAGTTTAATCTCAAAAACATCAAGTTTGTCCTTAAGGTATTATACACTATTAGAAGTAGTATTTACATCAAAATGATACCTTCAAAGACTGGATATACAATGAGAACTGCTTCAATATTATGAGGCAAAAGTGCAAGAAAAATAAGGGATCTAAAAAAATTTGAAACATAATTATCCCATTTCCAAAGGTGAAGTACATGGTTTGATCTTTGAGGTCAGAATCTCAATTACTTAACTCCACCTGTATAGCCATGAGTATAATGCCATGGAGATGGTGGTAAGAAATGCTCTTTAAGAAAGAAAACAAAGCCAAGCACAGGACTTTAATGTCAATTGGAATCAACTTTAGAGAATGGGTATTACACAAATTGAACTGAGAACATAAGATACAGGATCTTTTAAAAAGCATCTCAATAAGGAAAAATAAATTATGGATAAATGTAACTAAAACATACATCTGAGGGTTAGTAAATCAGACTAGTTATCTAGTGGTGAAAACAAAATTACAACAAGGAACTTAGGAGCAAAAAGTAGACTAGCCTAAAATTTAGGTGGTAGAGAATATGGAAGGAAGAGCTAACAGCTAGGAAAGAACTGATTTTGAGCCAGGCGTGGTGGCGCACACCTGTAATCCCAGAACTTGGGAGCTGAGGCAGGAGGACCGTGACTTTGAGGCCAGCCTTGGCTACACAGGGAGATCCTGTCTCAAAAAAGGAAAGGAACTGATTTTGTAGGATATGGTCATGTTGACAGTGTTTTTTAAAAAATAAAAACAACCCCCCAAAAACCAACAAGGAAGCCATTTTAGCAAGGCCTGAACAGTTACTGTTAAGTCTGTATTGTGGGTTGGACAATTATTTTACATGCTGTTCAAGGTAGGCCAGAGCTTGCTTGGTGAAAAAACTAGTTCACAATTATTATTCAGATACTTTGAAACAGATCAATTCATAAACCAATACCATATAATTCATGGAGTAGAATAAAATCCAGTAGCAAGATCTGATCCACAGATAATGAAATCCTTACTTGAACAGCTTGAAAATAAAGATTTACATGAGTGTAGTTAGAGAACTTGAGGCTTTATTATTTAATATGAAAATTTTATATATGGACAATAAAGTTTAATTTTTAAAAAAATTAAAAAAATATTTGTGATGCTGGGAATTGAACTCATGGCCTTGCACATATTAAGAAAAGGCTCTGCTACTGAGCTTCAGCCCCAGCTCTTATAGACAAGAAAAAAGAGAAAAATGTAACCAGTTGAAGGTTAGGCTTAAAAATATATAAATAATGCCCAAATGAGCATTCACTCAGTATCAACTTAAAGATTCTTAACAGTGATGATTAAGAAATAACCAGAACATAGGAGGTTGGAATTTCACAGTATGTTTTTTAAAAATGTTGGGGTTCGTTCAAAGTAAGATGCAAAGTTATTTTATTTAGTAGGAAGTGCTGTCTTTTAGGTGAATTTTTCATCCTGTGGCTGTGATGATTGAGTGACTGTCACTGGAAGACATCTGGGTTTTTGTACCAAGGCCAGACTTGGCTATTACATTAACAAGAAAATTAAAACTTACTGTTGCAGGAGCTGGGGTGGGAGGTGGGGCATAAGATGGTCTTTCTGTTTGAAAGAAAATAAATAACTTCTTGTAAACAACTGAGATATAATACTATGCAACAAAACTACCAATGGTCCTGTTTTGAAGAAAAAAAATGAGAGTATTTTGGAATTCTCATTTGCTAGGGCATTAGTCTCTTATTAACATAGATTGATAAATATAAAAATTGAAACTTACTTGACATTTTGGAAGATTAAGTTCTCAGTTCCTTAAGAATGAATCTGAGACACTAAAATAAAAAAAAGGAAAAAAAAAAGAAAAAAAAAGAGAATCAAAACTCAGCAAGCATAAGAGAATGTTTTCCTAAAGAATAGGGTAGTTTAATTGGTATTCTGAGCAAAATTACTTCACTCTTAATTGCTAGTAATCAAGCATTTTGCATATTTTAACTAGTTCTTACAGGTCACTTGGTTGATCAGAATTAAATGACGGAAATAAGTTACTGGGACTATTTAGAGTAATATTAGAAATGTACTTTTAGGTTTTTGCTTATGATACTGAGCCACATCTTATATGGAAAACATTTTGCTGATGCCATGTAAATGTTTACTCAGACTGATAAAAAAATAATGACAATAGGATGTGATGTATTATCAGGGTGGCCCCAACAAGGCCTACCAGATAGTGACAACTCCATCAGCAGCTCTACCTTACTTTTGGGATTACAACTTCTATTAAAATAGAGCAACATTTTATATCAGGAGGCAGTGTAAAAGGTAACTGGGTATGATAATGAACTTCACATTCTCTTATGTTGATAAATAGCTTCAAAAGTTCTGGGAATAAATCTGAGATTCTATCTCGAGAATTCTTATTCCTCCTTCACAGCTCATTTCAAAATTATCTCCTCAGTGGCACTTTCTTGGTAAATTGCCTGGACAGAATTAATTGCTCCCTCATCTACACTCCTATCTCATTTACAAAGATCTATGATACTTTTCTTTATAATTCCTCCCCGCCCTGCCTCAACCTGTCAATATGGCTAGCTTTTGTGTTGTAAGGGATCAGGGACCATCTGATATCAGTATGTGTCACAAATGGTAGGAAATAAAGAGACAAAAACTCATTTTTAGAAAGAACGCAAATAAACTCTTACAACTACTGGAGTACTTTGATCCAACATTATGTAAAACAAATATATATTTTTCGTTTCTATTTTGCCTTGGAGTATCAGGATAAAGAGTCCTGGAATGGAAATAGTTTATTTCCTCTATGGTTCAACCTGGATCTGTCCCTCTCTCTTTAAAGACCAGGCAGAAACCTCTGACTCCTGTGCAGTTCTGTTTTTTATTCCCATTAAGGGAGTTGTCAACATCCAGTAGGCCTTGCTGTGGGGAGCCCTGACAAAAACTGCCACAGCTTCCTGTACATTACAATTCCTTATTAATGCTTTCAAACGATCGCTCTCTTTTGCTAGAATATAAATTCTAACAGTGGGCCTGTACATTTGTCCACTTTGGATCCATCCCTGGTGCCTGGCATAAAACAGGTACTTGGTAAGTATCTGTTGATTCATTACCTTATAGGGGATAGGCTAACTACACGAGCTCGCTCAATAGTCACAGGGACCCTACAAGATAAAACCAGCTATCCCCACTTCACAGATGAAAAAAGTCTCGGAGCTTTTAAATAACTTGTCTAAAACCATACGGCTGGGAAGTGCCAGAGTCGGGCTTCAAACCCAGGCCACACTATCTCAGAGCTTCCGCTCCTCACTCCAATCCACGCCGTGACTTCTCAGGTCACTGCCTGAACCAAAAGGGGAACCACCTTCCTGAGGGTGACGACCACCGGCCTGCCTTGCCCCGAGGGCTTCCTCTGAGCTCCTTTAAGTTAGTCGCGGAGAATGCATTTTGCTGGCAACTCCCCTAAAAAGGAGTGTGCACAGGCGCTTAGGCCAGCTTCTCGTGCCAGCAGGAAGAGCAAACCGCGCCTCCGAGGGGGGCGCCCCATGGGGCTCCCTCGGAACCCGCGCGCCTCTAGGCCTCACGGAGGCCGCAGCAGCCCAAGCTCCGGCCCTGCTGCCGAGCCTGAACCCCAGCAACCCGCGGGAACTCGGGGCCCCGCCAAGCGGGGACACCCCGCCTCGCCGCCCTCCCGACCGGGTCTGGCCACTTGGAAACACTCACCCGAGGGCCGAAACGGCGCCCGCAGCTCCGGCTTCGCTTCCCTTTGTCCCGCACTCGCCCCGCCCCTCGCGCCGGAGCTTCCGCGTTCGCACTTTCAACACTCGCCCGGATTTCTTTCCGGGCCACGGCCGGCTCTCTTTAGAGGAATAACCCTGCCAGTGAGGACGTGCTGATGCTTAGTGTGCTCAAGGAGATTTTTTTTTTTCCAGGCCCCAACAGCTTGCTCACAAGTCCCGGAATTTGGATACTTTCCCAAGCCGGGCGCCGATTCGTCACGGCAAGGTGGGCGGAGGAGGCCGGGCCTCGGGGTGGACTCGGGTCACGGCCCCGAGGCTGGAGTGGCGCGGGGCGCGCGGTGGGCGCTGCGGGGTGGGCGTCGGGCGTCGGGCGTCGCGGCGTGGCTTCCGCGCAGCGAGCCCAGATGCTGAAAGAGCTCTCAGATCGGGCCTGGGGACCGCTGCTCCCCAACTCCGGCGTTTTATCTTCCCTGTCTTCCGTGAGCAAGGCTTTATAGTACTTTAGTGATCCAAGGATGGAGGCGGGGAGGACTAAGGTGGGGGCGTTTGGGTCGCTCACTGGCCTCTCGCTGGGCTTCCTGGCTTAATGGCCAGGAAATAGCCTTAGCGAAAAGTAACACGTACTTGCAGCTTTCCAAAAGCTTTCTAGGGTGTTGCTGTAGGTTTATGAGCTAAGGCCCCGAGATGTCAACCCCCGCCACACCAGATTGTGTGGCTTTGGTGTACTCATGTCTCTCCTCAGGACGACCTGGAATCATCTGCCCTCCCAGAGCCAGCTCAAAAGTTTCCTTGTGATTCCCTCCTGGAACATTCCCCCCACTAATCCTTACTTTGGACTATTGGCTATTTGCTTATAACTACTGTAATCCTGTACTTGGATACCCTTCCTATGGGACTGTGCCCTCTCCAGTGCCTTGGGAAGGTCTTGAAAGCAAAGGTTCAAGCATTTGTACTGGTCATCTTCATAATGCCAGTGCCAACTAAGGACTTGATTCATAATTGGATGTCCAATAAATTGTGTTCAGGCAGCCTTCTGGACTACTCGAGGGCTCTTTTTTTTTTTTTTTTTTTTTTTTTTTTTTTTTTTTTTTTTTTTTTTTTTTTTTTTAAACTAATCGTGAGTACTTTGGTTTACCAGATGGAGTAGAAACAGCTGATGTGGGCCACTGTGGAGGGAGAATGAACAGTGGGATCTCTGACCTGTAGTTGACATTTGGAGAGACAGCTTGAATTCTGGGATTGCCCTTTGGCCCCATCTGGTTGTGCCAGCAGGAACTAGGGCGCAGGAACTAGGGCATCTTTACAAATCTACAAAGTCAGGGACAAGTGATACTCAATCCAGTTCTTCCACCTCTAATATTTTTATACTCATAAATAGAGGAGCTGGAATTTAGCTCAGTTGGTAGAGCACCACTTTGCAGTCTCTGGGTCCTGAGTTCAATTTCCAGCATCACAAAAACGGGAGGACGTGGCAATCCACTCCAAAGGCAATCCCAAAACAATCAGCCATTGAAAACCCTGTAAGGGTCACTATGAGTGGGACACAAGTCGATGGCAACTAACAACGTGAATAGAGGTTAATGAAATTGAAGAACATATTGAAGGGAAAGACTGAAGGAGAGGTTATCAAATGGTAGTGGGCTGCTTGAGTGGTGCTTGAGATAATGTACATGAAATTGCTTTTCAAATATAAAATGTAGGATACACGAACCCTCAGCAGGGGTTCAGTGTTTTACTCTGGCTTTGCCCAGCAACTGCAGCCTGGTTTCTTCCTTGCCTTTGGGGTTATGGGGTGAGGTGGGTGGGACTAGGAAAGCACAGTGCATGCATGTTGGCACATGGCATTAAAAAGGATGAAAATGTTTGAAGACAGGATGGTCCTGGAGGATCTGGAGTGTGGGTCCATTATCCATTGGTAGTTTTGAGGGTTTAGGCCAGGTTTGGAAAACTGTTTTTCTGTTTGTTTGCAGTGCTGGAGGTCAAGCCCAGGGGCTTACACATACTGCATTCTGCCACTGAGATGCATCCCTGGCCAGGCTTGGCAAACTGTTGCCACAGGCCATGTCTGGGCTTCCTCCTGATTTTGTACATAAAATTTTGTTTGGATACAGCCACGCCCATTCATTTACATATTGTCTATGGGTACTGGCAGCTGTAAGGGCAGAGTTGCATAACTGCTACAAGGATCCTATGGCCTGAGAAGCTTAAAATATTTGCTATGCGGGATTCTGCCAAAAATGTTTGCCAATCCTGCTGTGCTGTCTGAGTGTGTAAGGGCAACTTGGAAATGCTTGTACTCATTTTATATACCTTATTTCAGAATCAGAATCTTTATTTGCAGTATGTCCATGAATATTGGCAATCTGTGTGTGTATATGCTAGCTATAACTGAGACAATCAGGAACCTCCATGAAGACAAAGAGCAGGTGCAAGCAGGGAGCCTTAACTCAGGACCTGTTAAAAGTACTGTGGATGTTCTTTCCTACCTTTTCCTTTCCTTTTACCTTTCCTACCTTTTCACTTTCCCAAACACTTTTGTTGGCCTCAGAATGAAACAAAATTTTAAAAACTCCACAAAAAAAACCCAGGTAATTGGAATTACTCTTTATTTTTGTATTTTGTTATAGAAGCATGCATTTGAAATATTTCAGAGACGGATTCATCATAATAAATAGTGATTAATATTTATTTTAATTATTTACTTATTGTAGGATTCTAGCACTGGCCTACCACTAATTTACAACATAAGAGAGGTATCAATCTAAGTCTAAGTCAATCTAAGTCAATCTAAGTCCCCTTGGCCTCAATTGTCACACTTGAAAACAAGGAGAAGGTGGTGCTTGGTTGTAGAGGCTGTAGAGGCTGCTCTGAGCTCGCTGAACCCCTGGGTTGAACCCCCGTACTGCAATAGTGGGAGAAGGACGAGGAAATCCACTCCCAAAGCAATTCCGAAACAATCATCCATTGAAAATCCTATGAATAACAGCGAAGCACTGACATAGTACCAAGCATGGCACAATGTTGGGGAGTGTTTTGTTCTGTGGTACATAGGATTGTGACTCTAGGGCACCTAACAACAACAACCATGATTCTTCATAAAACAAAGAGTATTTTGTAGGATTGTTAGGTGCTGTTGAGTCAGGTCCTACTTACAGCGACTCTCATAGAATTTTCAGTGGCTGATAGTTTTGGGATTGCTTCAGGAGTGGGCTGCCATGTCTTTCTCTGTTTTTGCCATACTGGGGATGGAACCCTGGTCCTCAGAGAGTGCAGAGCAGACACTCTACCAACTGAGCTAAACCTCAGCCCACTATTATTATCCCAAAATTATGGGGTTATGGTACTATTTTGATTTTTTTTTTTTGACAGGGTTCCAGGTTGGCCTGGAACTCTATCCTCCTGCCTTGGCCACCCAAGTACTGGGATTATAGGTGTGTGCCACCATGCCTATAATTTATTAGAACAAAGCATCAACATGCTCCATGGTTGCAGTTTTCTTTATTCCCCAAGTGAGCTAACTTTCCTTGTTTTGCTTAGTCATGCAGAGACATATTTGAACTAAAAGAACTATATATCAAACTCAAATACAAGGCAGTGCATGTTTCAATTTTTTTATTATAGTGGTATCATTTACATTGGTAAATTCATATCCCGATTTTTAAAATGCCTCAAAGCAAATAAAACTTTGTTATAAATTCAAGTACTGCATTTAAAAATGTACATGTTTTACACACAATAGGTGCATAGTAGAATTACTATAACAAGCAGTTACATTCATAATGCCCAGTAGTAAGGTTTTAATACTGCAATAGATTATACTATATTTATTATAATCATTGTTGCTTAGTATAGTAACTTCAGTAACTTATATGATTATATTTTTAAAGCTTTAATACAATTTGTAGCAATTAACTGATGTTGACTGAAACTTTTTTGTGTGTGATGCTGGGGATCAAACCCAGGGCTTTGCAAATGCTAGGCAAGTAGTCTACCACTGAGCTATACCCCAGTGGCAATGAAACATTTTATGTATAGAATGTATTTTAAGTCAATGATGCTTATGCAAGAACACTTTTCATGCTTTTGTGTCCTTGACAAAACAAAATCATTCATTTTCATTCAACAGAATAAGCCAGGCTAAAAGGAATCTGAAGTAACAGACAGAAAATTTAAAATGCTATATCCCTGTATTATGTTAAAGATTATTTAACATAATTTTCTTCTGGTTAAACATACATTTTACTGGTTGATATGTGTTTGTTTGCATATGGATGAAAAAAATTATGTACACACACACACATATATATGTATACACACACGTATATATATTATTGTTGTTAGGTGCCCTTGAGTCATGTCCGACTCATAGCGACCCTTACAGGGTTTTCAACGGCTGGTTGTTTGGGGATTGCCTCGGGAGTGGATTGCCATGTCCTTCTCCCATGTGTATATATTGGAGGGGGTGATTTGTGGAGACTGTACTAAAATCCTAACATAGATGTAGCCCTTACATGATACTTTAGCTGGAAAAAAGTATGGTGAGTTGTACTCAACCATTTTTTTCTCCTTAGAAAAAATTAATAGCCTATAAATTTCTAATGTTTTAAAACAAGTATTTATTATTTAAGGTCTTAAAATAAATACACCTGTGTTAAACAAATCAGGTTGTTTTAAAAACTTTGCAACAATACTTGACTTATTCACAAATATATTTTCTATCCATATTTATTACAGTTTGAACAATTTGAAAACAAATTCTGCACTCTTAGCTTAGATAACAATACTGTTATCTTAATTCACATAAACGATTGCAAGAAATATTTATAATACATCATATAGTAGCTAAAGCTCATAGCAAACACTAATCACATTTATCTTTATAGATGTTAAAATTGGGATGATGAGAGGTTGGATAACTGTTCTAGTAATTATATTAACCATCTTTTCAATTTATTTTTCATGTTTGTACAGCTGGCTTTCTGAATTTTTTTTTTCTTGATGGCAGGACACAACCGTTATAGTTCTCTTTCAACAAAGTGAATCTTCTGAAAATATGATACTGATTACAAAACCTTTCAGGTGCAGATTAACTTAATTTTATAGTAATCAAAACAACTTTGGGTTGTGTCCTCTAGTTTGCTCATGAAGAATAATTCTTATTTTTCTTAGTGTTCAAATGATTGTCTCAAAAGGAAAAATCCTAAATGAATAGTGAATACCCCCTTAAAAGTTTCTTTATAACTGCTGTCTTTTTTAAGTAAAATAAACCTTTTAGATTTAGCCAGTCATGGAAATAATGAAGACTAACTCAGTGTGACTCTTCCATAATACAATCATATTCAAACAAACTATTCTTTTTTTCTTAGCATTCAGCCATTGAGTGAAATTACAGATTTAAGCAAGCCAGATTAATAGTTCTAGTCTCTGATAAAATTCCCAAGGAAAAAGAACACTAGAGAATAAATAAAATGGAAACCATACTGAATTGCTGGTTTTATTCTTAAGCTCCCACTCTCTAAAAATATACCCATAACTGGATTCAGAGAAACTTTATCCCTTACTGTGTGTGTCTGTGTTTCCGAAGAGAGTAACAATCACACATTGACATAACATTATCCATACATAGTAACTTACATGTGGGACAGGAGGGAGTCAGTGTGGTCCACCTTGGTCTATCCTAATGTCATTTTCAAATCAAGTCAAATACCACTTTTGGACTAATGAGTTGTCGAGGGAGGTTTGATAGAGGGGATACTGCATGATCTTCTCATGATAAGCCTGACTTCTATATCTGGGAGATTATCCTGCTTAGTCTGTAAACACCCTTCATCAGTGGCTGCTAAATGAAGATCAAATCGAAGAGAAACAGATTTTTTCCTTAATCGAGGGTTATCTTTAAAGAAGGAACCTTCCCATTCCTTAATAACTTCATCCACTTTCTCTGTCCTGAAATGGTAAAGTCAACCTTTATGTAGGGAAAAGTATAGGTACATTAAAATATACATAATATGTATCCCATGTTTATGAAAAAGAAGTGTCTTGTATAATTTATAGTTTGTAGGATATATAATTTACATATAGGAGTTCAAAAATCAAAAGAGTATAACTTCTAAGGAACTCCAGAATTTACAGAATTCTCATGATTTGTTTTTATTTTTAGAAAAAAAGGTAAATCGGTTAATACTCTTTATCTGAGTTTTTATATGTATGTACTCATGACTGTTTAAAAATCACAGTATATTAAAACTGGAAATATTCAAACAGAAGACTAGTTACTGGAATTACTTGATTGAAGTTAATTTCTTTGTATATGTTTATTTTTACTTTTTAGTCAAAGTTATTTTACTTACTGAATAGTGCCATGAGCCTCAGCACTTTCCTTCACGATATTTCCATTTAATATTGCCTGTTTGGTCACCATTTCCACTTGTTCATTCTCATACTTTTGTGGGACTTTTGTTGAAAAAGATATTTCATTTATAATGGCTGTGAAAATATTATTATGGTATATTAATTATGTTAAAGTACTATTCACAGTTAAATTATGTGTCAATGCTTTTACTCAATACTTCTCTTAACTTTGTTGGAGTATTCAGTTTCCTTATAATCCCTAGAAATGGCACATCATTTTTCCAATTAGTTTATTTATATCAGAAACTCACCTGAAGGTAAAACAAAGCCAACTCTACTTGTGGTAGGTTTTTGGTCTTTTTTCCCACCTTGGATACAACCATAATATCTGAAAATGGAAAGAGTTATAGGGACAACACTATTAGCAAATAATTGAAACAAATAAGAGAATGGATATATTATATATTCATATAATGGAAATACTATTTAGTAGTGAAATAAATGTACTAAGGTCATACCGTATCAATGAATCACCCAAGCATGACATTGAGTAAAAACAAAGAAAGATGTAGCTGGTTTTATAAGGGTTAAAATAATATGCAAACCATTTTCATTCTTTGTCTAGGGATACAGACATGTTACTATAAAAAAATGTATAAGACTAATAAGCATCAAATTGAGAACCCAGGTCAAGGAGAGAGCGGGGTGAAACTGGGGAATGTGGTTTAGGTGTACAGGGAGTTTCAAAAGCATGAAAATATTTTACTTCTTAAGCTGGTGGAAGTGGCTATATGCGTGTTATACTTTTCTTGGTATATCTTATTGTTCTTAGGTGCTGTCCAGTCGGGTCTCACTCATAGAGACCGTCATAGGGTTTTCAATGGCTGAATGTTTATTGGGATTGCTTTGGGAGTGGATTGCCTTGTCTGTCCCGTTTCCCATTTGTGTGGTGCTGGGCCTCGAACCCGGGTCTTCAAAGAGTGCAGAGCAGTACTCTACCCACTGAGCTAAACCAAAGTCCTGGTATATCTTAGGTATAGCATAATAAAAAATTTAAAAATTGTATTATAGAAATATTAAGACAATTTGTCAACATCTTGAATAATTAGGAATTGAAAATCACAACCATTTGTTTTACTTAGCAATGTACATGGTTATGTTGTTGTCAGGTGCCATCAAATCGGATCCGACTCATAGTGACCCTACTTACAACAGAGGGAGAGAGACACTCCCCCAACCCTGTGCCATATATATGTATATATGCACACATATAAAATTATCTATCTGTATTTCAGTTTACATAGCACATACAATTTACCAGGTAGTACTTTAAGCACTTTACAAACACTAACTCATTTAATTCTCACAGCAATCCTGAGGTAGATAATACTATCATTCCTGTTTTATAGATGAGAGATCTGAAGTGCAGACAGGTTAAGTAACCTGCTCAAGGTCACTCAGTAAGTGGTATATTTTTAATCCAATTTATGCTTTTTTTTTTTCTTTTTCTTTTTGGTACTGGGGGTTGAACCCTGGGCCTCATGCCTGCATGCTCTGCAAATGCTGGACCACTGAGCTGCACCCCCAGCCCGTTTTTTACTTTTTGAGACAGGGTCTCGCTAAGTTACGCAGACTGCCTCTGGTCTCGAACTTGTGATTCTCCTGCCTCCGCCTTCTGAGCCGCTGGGATTGCAGGCGTGCGCCACCGCACCTGGCTCCCAATTTATGCTTTTTAAAGGTTTAATAAATGCCAAGACTTATCATAGGCTAAAGTTATTTCATCTGGTTTTGTGCAGAGAACTCAGAATTCTGAAACAAACAAGAATAAAGGTTTCTGTTTATGGGAATATGGAGAATAGGAGGTTGTGCCATGTTCAAAACTATATTACTTTGTAAGTGACTGCAAAATATGATATTGTATGAATAAATAAGAATCCTATCAGGACACCTGGAAATCTTAACTAATAACTCAGAATCATATTGCTTTTGCAGTACCTGATTTCTTCCTTTTCTAGAAGGTGGCGATAAGTTGCTATTTCCTGTTCCAGCCTCATCTTCGTATTGAGAAGTATCTCATGCTCTTGAAGCTGCCTTTCGATGCCGCGTCTGACTTCCTGTAGCTCCTTCTCTAGCCCTTCAATCACGGACTCTAGGTCCTGCAGTTGCATCTGGTAATGTTGCTCGCTGGCATGCAGGGAGTTTTCAAGGCCCCTTTCCTGTTTGTAGAGATCCTCAGCAGTGAATCAGTGACACAAACCGTGTTTCTGAAATCTGATTGCAATATCTTCATTCTGTTGTGTTCTATTTAATTTATTTTTTTGGTGTTGGAATCAAACTCAGGGTTTTGTGTATGTTAGACAAGCACTCTGCCACTGAGCAACACCCCAACCCCACTTTTTTTTTTTAAGGTTGGAATAATCATGTCTCCTTATGCAAGAGGAGTTCCCTTACATCTTTGTACATGACTCCAGTTTTTTTTTTTTCTAATAGTGGAGGGTTGAACCCAGGGCTTCATATGTGTTAGGCAAGTGCTTTGCCACTGAGCTGTACCCTAGACCCTTTTTTATTTTGAGACAGGGTCTTGCTAAATTGCACAGGCTGCCTCTGGCCTTGAACTTGTGATCCTCCTGCCTCAGCTTCCCAAGTTGCTGTGATTATAGGCATGTGCCACAAGGTCCAGCTGTGGCCCAGAATTTTTTTAAAAAATTATATCTTAATGGGTTTAATTATGACATTGTATATTGACCCTTTAAGCTGTATACTAAGAATTACTAATAAAATTTCATCAAAGAATTTATATCTTATGACTTATACCATAAGATTTCAGTGGGCATGGTGACACATACCTATAATCATAGCTACTTAGGAGGGGGAGGCAGGAGGATCATAAGTTAAACAAACAAATAAGGCTGGGAACATAGCTTAGTGGTAGATTTGCCTAGCATGCACAAGGCCTTGGGTTCAATCCCTTGTACTGCAAAAGAAAAGAAAAAAATGTTTTATGTACATAAAAAGAGAGTTTACTATATTTCAAAGGAATCCTATAATAATTCCTATAGCAAAAAACAAACAAAAAAATCCTCTACCGAGTTATTTCTTTATTTTTATTTCTTGTGGTGGTGGGGACTGAACTCAGGGCCTTGTGAATGGTAGGTAACCACCCTATTACCGCTAAGCTCCATCCTAGACCTTGGCATTTTTTTAGACAGGGTCTCATTATACAGGTCACGCTGACCTGGAACTCACTGTGTAGCTCAGACTGGTGTCAAACTCCTGATCGTCCTGCCTTTACCTCCCCAGTGATGGAATTATAGGTGTGCGCCACCACGTCCAGCTTGGTTTTTTTTTTCCAGTACTAGGGCACTGAGCCCAGGGCATCATCATGCATACTTTTGCAAGCACTCTACCACCTAGCCCCCTTTAATTTTTTTTTTTTTTTTTTTATCTTAAGACAGGTCTTGCTAAGTTATGAAGGGCGCCTCTGGACTTGAACCTACCTCTGCCTCCTGGAGTCGCTGGGATATCAGGTGTGAGTCACCATGCCTGGCTTCCAGCTTGATTTTTTAAGTATTGAAAATATAATGAGTATCAAAGGCAGAGGAAACTGCTTATAAAGGTCATTTTAGCAAAGAGCTTAAATATTTTTCTACTAGAATTCTGAAGGGCAGGAATAAAAGATGCCTATTGATAAGATTTTGGATAATATCAAGTGCTCTATTCTCCAGTGAGTCCCAGGGTAACAATCAACTATTGCTTCATTTTTATAGGTGTAAACTAAACCTTGAATGAGTTGATAACGCCTACTGCCGTGGGTGGGAAATGGAACTAGAATTAGGGATAGCATTCAGTGGCCTTGATTTTCGGTGTCTCATTGTAAAGTAATGGGCATTATTCCTTTCCTTCTCTCTCTCTCTTTTTGTGCAAGTTAAGCAAGAGCTCTACCACTGAGCTGCAACCTCAGCCTTCTTTCCCTCTTCCTCAAATAGCATCTGGTGACACAATGGGCTGGTTGCTTTGAGATCCTTCTCACCACAGCATGGAGAGATTCAATTTCCACTTGCAAGTGGTGCCACTGGCGTCGGGCCTCCTTGAGTTCGGCTTGAGCTGCCTTTAAAGCCTCTTCATCTTTGTCCATTTTTTTGCTTATGTCTTCTTCTAGCTATAAGAAAGCCAACAATTACAACAACAAATAAAAACAAAGAACATTCTTGAAAATGGGGTGTTTTTTTGGTACTGGGGGTTGAACCCAGAGCCTCGCACTTGCATGCTTTGCAAGTGCCAGACCACTGAGCTACACCCCCGGCCCATTTTTTAAATTTTTTTTTTTTTTTTTTGAGACAAGGTCTCGCTAAGTTACGCAGACTGCCTCTGGTCTTGAACTTGCGATTCTCTTGCCTCTGCCTCCCCAGCTGTTGGGATTATAGGTGTGTGCCACCTTGCCCAGCTTGAAAATGAGGTTTAAAAGCAATTATAAAAAAATTGTATAGGAACAAAACCAGTTTTTCTTTTAACAATTAGATTACAAATAGGCAACCTAGTGCTTAGTTACTAAGTAATTAAATATGTGAGCCAGTCAGCTGTATTCTCAGCCTTAGTTTTCTATGATGTAAATGATTTCAAGAGTCTCTTTCAAATGTGACAATCTATAAAATGTGGAAAAATACATCAGTTTTAATGAAAAGAAATAATTTGCAGGATCTAAATTTGTGACCTCCGATTCTTAACTTTCCCCTATTTATGAGTCATTAAGGAAGAAGTATTGAAAATTAGCTATTATTTTCCTACATATTTTCTTATAGGCTGCTTCATAGAAGCAGATACATAGCTATCTATCTAAAACTGGTCAATTCTGGGACCAGGTATATGAACAGGGAGTAAATACTACTGGAAAGTATATTACTAGTAAATTAGATAATGAAGTTATAGGCATTAAAGTTCTCAAGTGGATTTCTACATTAAGAAAACCCACCATTGATTTACATTTTTCAAAATGATCTTTTTAGAAAGCATCTTAATTTGGGGTATCTGGGGTAGTAACAAAAATGACATCTTAAAGATTGTTTGCCCAATGTCCTCATATTAAAAAACAGGTGGGATATTTTTTACTCAGCTCTTTTTTTTTACTGAATTTGTTTCTCCCCATTAGTAGGGGTTGAACTGAGGGCCTTGTGCAGGCAAGTGCTCCATTAGTGGGCCACAGTCCCAGCCCCTTTTTAATTTTTTTTCTGAGTCAGGGTCTTGTTGAGTTGCACAGGCTGCTTCTGGCCTTGAACTCATGATCCTCCTGCCTCAGCTTCCCGAGTCTCTGGGATTACAGGTGTATGCCATGGCACCTGGGTTTCTATTTAGCTTTAAATGTTTTCATGCTGATGTTGGAATTAAAAGAAAGCATCTGTTGACAGAATTCTCAATATTTGCCTTCCCCCCCCAGCAAAGTAGGAGCAATGTATTGAATTGTCTGTAATATTTTGAAGCAAAAATGACAACTTTGTTTGTTTGTTTAGTGTTGTTTTGCTTTTTTGAGACAGTGTCTCATAGCCCAGACTGGCCTGGAATTCACAATCCTCCTGCTTCCACTTCCCAAGTGCTGGGATTAGAGGAATGTGCCACCACACCTTGCAAATGACAATTTTTTTATGTTCTTATAAAATATACTTTAAAAATTTCAGTGGGGTACCATGGTGCATACCTGTAATCCCAGCCATTCAGAAGGCTGAGGCAGGAGAAATGCGAGTTTGAAGCCAGACGCAGCCTGTCTCAAAATAAAAATAAAAAAGAGGCTGGGTGTGCCTAGCATGCACGAGGTCCTGGGTTCAATCCCCCAGTACTGAAAAATAAATTGATTGTACAATAGATTTTGTTTAAGGGAACCTAGAGTAAATAAAATCTATGAATAACGTTTAGGGTAAAGTATTACAGAACAAAATTCATACAGTTCTTTTGGTGGACTGATTACTTCTTAATGTTAAGTTGGCAAAGTCATGCAGCAAACACCACATATGAGAGCAACTACAACAGAAAATGTAAAGAATTTTGGAAATGTGAGAACATAAAAATGCTGCTAAATACCGGCTTTTTGGATTCTGAGTGTGGAACTGGCAGCTCAGCTTGTGTAGTAGCTAGGTTCCTATGATGGCCTCCAGTTAACCACACCTCCCCAAGTTCCTGTCCTTGTGTGGTCTCCCTACACATCAAATCTAGGCTGACCTGTGCCTCACTTTAATCAGCAGGATGTGGCAAAAGTGTGCTGTGCCATCTCTGGGCTAAGCCTTACCAACCCTGCCAGCTTCTACTTCTCTGCTTTAGGGAGCCCTGGGCCATCATGTTAGAACTTTGGATGTCTTGTTGGAGATCATGTAGAGAGGCCAGGTGGAGATGGGCCCTGAGGCTATGTGGACTGAGAGAGAAACAGGATCAGTTGTCCCAGCTAAGCCAGCCTTCGCAACCTCCTGCCAAGGTGCCAAACACAGGAGCCAGTCAGCTTGGGTGTGCCAGGCCAGTCATGCCCCAAGATTACTGCACCCAACATCACAGATGGCAGAAGTGTCTCCCATACTACGCCTTGTCACCCCAAAGAATCATGAGACCTGAATACAACAGCTAGTTTACTCCACTGAATTTTGGGGTAGTTTTTTATACAGCAATTGGTAACAAAAACAGTTTATGGTTATTTTGTGATTGTGTGTGTGTGTGTATGCATGTTTGTGATGGTGATTGAATCCAGGGCTTTGTAATTTTTTTTTTTTTTTTTTTTTGGCGTGGGAGAGACAAGGTCTTGCTGTGTAACCCAGGCTAGGCTCAAACTGGAGATCCTCCTGCCTCTGCCTTCCCAGTGCTGGGATTATAGCATGAGCCACCATGGCTCATTGTGATAATTAGGCTTTCTTGAATTTGTTCCAGCTGACTTCTTGACTTAGAGAAACATTCTCTAGTATAGTTATGTTATAAAATGCTCAAAACTTACTGTAGTCTTGCTTTCTTACTTGAATTTACTCATTTCAGCATTGAGACTTGTAAATTAAACTTGTACAAACTTGCAAAGTAAAGTGTTCATTTAGTTTATGATCTTCAGAAGTTGTCATGATTATTTGCCTTCTCATGTAAAACGTGAGTGAACTATTCCAACACCTAAATCAATGTCCCAGTGACTTTGCTTAATCTAGGGTATTGATCATTCTTTATGAAGACTGAAAATGTTACCCAGAGGTAAAATTTATGTTACTGGAACAAGTTCCTAATGAAATGAAGGCCAGTGATTTCCTAGCAATATTTTTTATTTTTTTGGTGATATTCTTAGGTAAACTTTTTGAGTATTTGATTGCTGAGAATATAACTTGAACTGAGGTATAATAGGTAAACTAGTAAAAAACAAAAGAACCTCTCTATTCTGAATCTTTGTTTCTAAAATATTTGCTCTTAATTTTTTAAAAAGAGACCTTAATTGCTAAAGGTGTTTGTCACTTTAAAACTAAGTATATGAAATTGGGATTTAGCCTTGATCTAAGCTGACTCTCTCCTCTCTCTCCCTTTCTCTCTCTCTACTTAAACATTGCAAGCTTTGTACTGGAAAGAAACATTTCTCTTCTTACAGCAGGAAAGCAAAAACCTGTATTCTAAGGGGAGAGTCATTACCAATTTTGGGAATTTTGATTGCCACAGTTTATATCATTGATTCTGAATGCCATGTTCACAGACTCAGATCATTTCTATTTATAAAACTGAACTCATTAAAAGATGACAGAAACCTTCTAGAAATATTTTACTTAGTTTTATCTCTAGAGAGTGCACGATAATAAATCTTACTATAAAGCTTTCATTTTAAAGATGATTTAAATAATTTCTATAAATAACTCCATAATATCTTTGAAGGGTATTTGAAATACTTCTTTCCTGAAGAATATCTGAAAGAGGTTAGAATGCACCCATTTTATTGCTTGATAGACACCTCAACTTACATAAAAATCAAATGCATCACTCAGTATTTATTGAATGATAATTTAACAGTACAACCACAGTACTTCCCTCTGTAGTCCCAGTTCCTGTGCATTAAAATCTACATTCCTTCCCCAGTATATGCTGCATCGAAAAGGAAATACTGTACCTCAGAGAGGCCGGGACAGGAATTGGGTAGACATGGACTGTCTCCTTATCCTGGAAGGTGCCTGTCTGTATGAAATATTACCTGGATCCTTGTTGAGAGCACCGTCTCTATCTGATTTCTGGTGAGGAGCTTTTCATAGTTTGCCCTGATCTCATTGAGGAGCTGGGACAGTTCCATTCTTTTCCCATCCTCCACCTTGGCTAACTGAACCTTATCGATAGGATGAGTCTCTGCGGCAGAGCCTGCCCTGCCTGCGTCGTCCTGGAGCGCAGACAGCTCCATGGAGCCTTAAAGACACAGAGCTCCTTTTTCAGCCCCCCGCCCCCACCCCCGGAAACTCGCGTGTTTCCGATCAGTTGTGCAAGTATATGGGAAACTGTTCGCTCCTATCGTCATCAGTACAGTACAAATGTCAGAATTTCCACGAGGGAAAGGAAAATAAAAACATCCTCCGTATTCCTGCATTGGTTCCCTGTAAAATTGAATTGAAAGGAAATGGATCTTAACGTTAAGAAAATTATATTTAGTTTTAACATATTGCATGGGGCTAATTCTGGGCCTCAAACCTGACAGTTACATTTTTCTTATATAATTCTTACCATTTGGATTCTTTAAAGAGAAATGCTATGGTAGGTCACTAGAATATGTTGTGAATTCTAAGTACCGTATTTTGACAGTTATTAGAAAAAAGCTGCATATCGGATGAGGTTGACAATTGTCACTAGTCACAGGCCTGAGCGACCGTATTTCTTTCAAATACATACTGTGCAGCTCAGGGCAGACTACTGGCTCCATGGCAGAATTTAATGTGTTGAGGTGAATTCCTGAAGGCATATTACAGATGAAGCCGAGGCTAGAGGTAAGTGCTAGAGTATGGGAGCTGAGAGGGAACATGTCCGATGTTTTAACAAAGTGGAAGAAATAGGACCATTTGGTCCCAGCGAAGGGTGTTTTCATGGAGATTAAGGTTTATTGTGAGATTGCTTCATTCCTGCAGCTCTTCCAATTTAAAAACAAAACAACTCTTTGCATCTGCCATTCCATCCAATCTTCACAATCCTTGATATTTTGTGACCTGTAAAGATGGTAAGATGAAGGCCAAAGGGCTTAAGGCATCTTGCCCAAATTGTTCAGTGAGCTAATGGCCTCTTTGGGACCGGAACTTTGCTTGGCTGTCTTCCATTGCCCCAGCTGCTTGTGCATTATCTCTCTTCCTACCTTAATTCCTTATTCAGTCTGGCCAGCTTGTTAGATATGACTGAATTTTTTTTTTTTTTTTTTTTTTTTTGGTGAATGGACCTTTTATTGTTATTTGTAGAGTGGCTTAATCAGACCTTGGTTCAAGTGCTCATAGGGCCTTTGCATGTGCATCTACCTCTTCTAATTTCTGAATTAATTTACTTCTGGCCAGGCCAGTCTATGCCAGGCATTCCCGCAGTCCTCTCCAACCAAAGCTGGCCCGCCCCCAGCCCTGCTGAGGGAGAAGTCCCAGGTCATTCCTGTACTCTACCTCTTCTACCCTCCCTCCCAGTCACAATTTGACAATCTATAGATTGGTCAAAAAGCCGTGGGGTGGCCTGATTTAAAAAAAAAAAAAAAAAGCTCTGACTAAAGAGAGGCACAGAGGATTATCCAGGCCAAACTGATTCTTTCTTGGTAATTGAAACTGAGAAATATGAACAGAAAGGGAAAGGGGAAAGACAAAAGTGATGAATTGAACTCAGGAGCAGTAAATATTCCCTGTTTCTTCATGTAGCTCCTGCTAATGGCTGTCTGAAACACAGAAAACTGAATTAGATTCTGGGGAGGCTGGTCCTGGCAATCTTCATTTTAAATAGGTCTTCCTATGTATCCTAAACCAGTCACTCTAGGAGCAATATAATGTGAGCCACAAACGCAAACCACAAATTTAATTTAAAATATCCCTGCAGCCACTCCCAAAAAACAATCAGCCATTGAAAACCCTACAAATAGACGAGAAGCGCTGACAATAGTGTTTCATCTGTTGTATGTAGGGTCATTATGAGTTGGATACCGACTCTACGGCACCTAACAAGAAGCCATATCAAAAGAAATAAAAAGAAACAGGTGAAATTAATTTTAATATTATATTTTATTTAAACTGATATATCCAAAATATAATCACCAATACAGTATATTTACAATCTTTGTTTTTGATACTGTCTTTGAAATCTGTATTAGTCAGCTGTCATTGCTGTAGCAGAAAAACCAACACAAACTTATGGAGGAAAAGGTTTATTGGAAGCTCACAGTTAGATTATCAGTTGACAATGTCAGCCAAACAAGCACGGTAGTGGCAGAGGCAGGGCTTGTGGCAGACCACCTCATGGCATTGCAGGACAGGAAGCAGAGAGATTGTCAGAACCATGCGTCCAGGTGAAAAAAAAACCTCCAAAAGTCCACTCATAGGGACCACTTGCACAAAGCTGTGTCCCACTTACCAAAATTCCAAGACCTCCAAAAACAGCACCACCATCTGGGGACCAAATGTTAATGCACATCACCTTTGGGGGACATTTTATATTCAAACTATGACAAAATCCAAAGTATTTATAGCCTATCTCAATTTGGACAAGCCACATTTAAAGTGCTCAATAGGCTGGGGATGTAGCTCAGTGGTAAAGCACTTACCCAGTATGTGCAAGGCCTGGGTTCAATCCCTAGCATTGGAAAAAAAAAAAAAGTCCTTAATAGGCAGGTAGTTAGTGGGTACTGGATTGGATAGTGCAGATTTGAAATTTGGGCCCCACTGACTCATTCAGATGAGAGTTCCGTGCCTGAAACACTCCACAAACATACTAGGAAATACTACCCATATATTTCTGCATGCATAAAGGAAATGTTGCCAGATTTCTTTTGGGGGAGGAATATTTAGAAATCTATTTTACAAGCATGTGAGTAATGACTTTAACTATTTCAAGATCTCATATTGCACTTTTCAAGGGAGAAATATCTCTACTTTTCAGAAATACTGTGCTTTATTAAAGAATTAGTAACAATAGCTCATCAAAGGCTGTGTTGATTGCAGAGTTGTGGGATTCATGCAATTCTTGGTGCATTAGCTATAGTTACACCCTCTTCTCTTAGGTTTCAGAAATCATATCAGAATTCAGGCAAACAAGGGTATCATAGGGATGATTATGAATCTACTCTAGTCATTAAGTAGATAATTTTAGAATGTACTTTATTAATAGGAACAGGTTAGTTATGACAAACTTCATAACTGCCAAAATACTGTGGCTGAGGACTCCAGCTCTGGGGACGTTGATGGTACGTCTGTGTATTTGCACACTGAAATTACTTGGGGGACGTTCAAAAAGAGGGATGAATGTGTTGCAGAAATTCTGATATAATGAGCTCAGAATGTGGCCTGGGCCTCAGAATTGTAAACAGATGAACAAAACAACAACGAAAAATCAACTCTCCGTCAGTGACTCTAATATGCTGAAAAGTTTGAGAACCATTGCTGTAAGTTCACTCATTTCTTTCTTATTCTTTTCCTAGAGGAAATGGATTGTTGGTACAAGTGTCTGAAACACAACTCCCACAGTTAAACATTGGCAAGTAATTCGTGCTGTAGATGGTCCAATTCTGAGTCCATGGATCCAGGCAGATAAGACAATTACATTGCTTTCTTTTTCTTTTCATTCTTTCTCTTCTTCCTCCTCTTCCTTCTGTCCCTCCTTCCTCCCTCTTTCCTTCCTTTTTTCCTTCCTCCCTTCCTTCCTTACAGTACTTGCAGTGGGGGGAGGGAGTTTGAACCCAGGGCCTTGCCCATGCTAGGTAAGTTCTCCACCACTGAGCTGTACCCTCAGCCTCTTTTTTACTTTTATTTTGAGACAGGTTCTCACTAAGTTGTGCAGGCTGAGTCTGGTCTCCAACTTGCGATACTCCTGCCTCAGCCTCCTGAGTCACTGGGTTTTTAGGTTCCTGGCTGTTTTATTTTTTCTATAACATATTAATCTTTAATTTGAGCTCAGATGCTATAAAGGATGTGTGTTAAATCTCATCAATTGGGTTTCCTTCCTTTCCAAAACGTTGTTGTTGGGTGCTGTAAAGTCAGATCCGACTCATAGTGAACCTATGTACAACAAAATGAAATACTACCTAACAGTGTGCCATGTCCATGATCTTTTTATGTTTCAGCCAATGTGGCAGCCACTATATTTCTTCTCATTTTGAGTCATGCCACATAATCAACAGGGAGTTTCAGGGGCTTTACTCCATTTATTTTGAAAAAACAACACTTCCTTAGTTATTTTTTGAATGCCTTTCTGCCTGGTGCAGGGTTGGGGAGGGGGGCTCATTTTCCGGCACTATATTTGACAGTGCTTCTCTGCTATCCATAGGATTTTCAATGGTTGATTGTTTTGGAAGTGGGCTACTGGGTCTTTTTCCCTAGTCTGTCTTAGTCTGGAAGCTCAGTTAAAACTTGTTCACCATGAGTGGCCCTGCTGGTATTTGAAATATTGGTGGCATAGCTTTTAGCATCACAGCAACATGCAAGCCCCCACAGCACAACAAGCTCACAGACACATGGGGATCCAAAGCACTGGATCTTGTTTTTTTTAATTTTATTATTATTATTTTTACATTACTCAGGATTTAACCCAGGACCTTGCATATGCTAGGCAAATGCTCTACCACTGAGCTGTACCCCCAGCCCATTTTTTAGTTTTTAAATTTGAGACAGATTTGCTAAATTGCGCAGGCTTCCTCTTGCCTTGAACTCATGATCCTCCTGCCCCAGCTTCCTGAATTGCTGTGATTACAGGTATGTGCCATAGGGCACAGCTTGCATCTAAGTAGGTTTTGTTTTCATTGTTATTGTTTTTGCTTTTTATTTTGTTTTGTTTTATTTTTGAAACAGGATCTCACTAAGTAGCCTAAACTGGTTTTGGACTTGTGATTCTCCTGCCTTGGCTTTCTAAGTACTGGGATTACAGGTGTACATCACCAAGGCCAGCTTGCACCTAAGTTTTAAAGGAACTTATGTGTGTTTGGGGGAATTGTTGTTTTTAGGTGCTGTCAAATTGGTGTCCAACTCATAGTGATCCTACATAAAACAGGAGAAACAGTATTGTTAGTGCTTCTCTGCTATTCATAGAGTTTTCAATAGCTGATTGTTTTTTGGCGGAGTGGGTTGCTGTGTCCTTCTCCCAAACCTATAGCACTTGGTCTTCCCAGGTGGTCTCCTGTCCAGGTACTAATTAGGCCTGACCCTGCTTAGTAGCTTCCAAGATCTGATGGGATTGGATGCCTCATAGGTACAGCTGCAGGCAAACAATAACTAGTCCTCACCAATTGTCACATATAGTTCACTCTAAATTTACCTGGTAATTGACCTTATCAAGGGAAAAAACAAACATCTCAGTCTTCATGACAGGAGACAGTTTTATAATTTGGAGCAAAGTGTCCATAGAAGTTAGGTTCCTACTTTAACTGGGAGGTGAGATTGGGGTCTATCTCTATTGATGTTTACATTTCAAGGACATGACTCCTTGCCAGCCATTCCTGGGTCAAAAGGTTGACAAAGTCCTATCTAATCTTCAAAAAAATTTACATACATTTCAAGGAGTTGTTGTTGTTTAGTACCTGTGAGTGTGGTCCAACTCATAGTGACCCTATATACAACAAATGAAACACTACTTGACACTGTGCCATGCCTGGCACTATTGTCAGTGCTTCTCTGCTATTCATAAAGTTTTCAATGGCTGTTTGTTTGTTGGTTTGTTTGTTTTTTTTGGAGAAGGCTTCCAGGACCTTCTCCCAAGCTTATAGCACCTGGTATTTCCACGCAGTCTCCCATCCAAGTACTAACCCAGGCCTGGCCCTGCTTAGTTTCTGAGATGTGATGGGATCGGATGCCACAGTCGTACAGGTGCAGGCATTTCAAGGAGAGGAGAAAGTATTTACAATTACAAACTTTCTAAAGTAAGTTCTCCCTGATTTAAAGTTATATTTCAAAGCTATAGTAATAATCAAAGCAGTATGGTACTGGCTTAAAACAAGAACACAAACCAATGGAATGGAATAGAAAGCCCAGAAATAAATCCAAATATACACAGTCATCTAATTTTCAGCAAGGAAACCAAGAAGACACACTAGTGAAAGGGCAATCTCTTTAAAAAATGGTGCTGGGAAAACTAGATTTCCACGTGCAAAAGAATAAAATTGGACCCTTATCTTACACTATACACAAAAATCAACTCAAAATAAAATAAAAAGCATAAGTGTTAGACTTGAAGCCATAAAACTCCTAGAACGAAAGTCAGAGGAAAGTCTCTTTCACGTTGTCCTTGGCAATTATTCTTCTGGATATCATATCAAAAGCCGAGGCTACAAAAGCAAAAATAAATACATGGGCCAGGCATGGGGGTTCATGTCTGTAATCCCAGCAACTAAGAGGGTGAGGCAGGTAGACTTAGACTAGAAGGATAGTTCTGGGCTAGATAGTGTGACCCTGTCTCAAAAAAACAAAAACAAAAACAACAATGACAACAAAAACAAAAGAACAAAACAGAGAAGCCCTATAATAAACAATACACATACACTCCCCCAAACAACAAGAAAAAGTAAAAACAAGCAAAAACAAACAAAACTATGGGAGTACATCAAACTAAAAAGCTTCTGCACAGCAAAAGGAGCAGTCAACAAAATGAAAAGGCAACCTTCAGACTTGGAAAAAAATCATTGTAAACCACATATCTGATAAGGCATAATATCCGAAATTTATAAAGAACTCCTACCAACTCAATAGCAGGAAAACAAATAACCTGGTTAAAAAATGGGCAAAGGACCTGAACAGACATGTCTACAAAGAAGACATAAAAATGTCCACCAGGTATATGAAAAGGTCTTCAATACCACTAAACATCGGGGGAATACAAATTGAAACCACTCTATCACCTCACACTCTGTACTATGGCTATTATCAAAAAGACAAAAGATAACAAACATTAACACAGGTTTGGACAAAAGGGAACCCTAGTACATTGTTGGTGGGAATGTAGATTGAGATAGCCATTATGGAAAACAGTGCAGATTCCTAAAGCAACTAAAAACAGAACTACCAATGACCCATCAATCCCTTTTCTGGATATATATCCAAAGGAGATGAAATCATCACCTCTTGAAGATATTTCTACTCTCATGTGCATTGCAGCATTATTCACAATAGCCAAGATAGAGAAGGCTGGGGTTTAGCTCAGTTGGTAGAGGGCCTCCCTGCACTTTCTGAGGCCCTGGCTGGGTTCAATCCCCAGCACCACAAAAACAAAGGAAGGACCTGGCAAAACCATTCCTGAAATAATCCCCCCTGCCCAAAATCAGCGATTGAAAGCCCTATGAAACAGAGAAGCACAGACAGTGCTGAGCACTGTTATCCATTGGGTCACTATGAGTTGGACCCAACTTGACAGCACCCCCCCTCCAAAAAAAGAGAAAAACCCCAAGAAGATAGAAAAACAATGTAGGGGTCCAATGATAGATGAATGAATAAAGAAAATGTGGTATATATATGTAATGGAATGTTGTTGTTAGATGCTATCAAGTTGGGTCAGACTCATAGTGACTCTCATAGGGTTTTTAATGGCTGATTATTTCCAGATTGCTTCAAGAGTGGATTGTCACATCCTTCTCCCACTTTTGCGGTGCTGAGGACTGAACCTGGGTCCTCTGGAGTAGAGCAGCACTCTACCAATTGAATTAAACAATGGAATACTATTCAGCCTTAAAATGGAGGATCTTGCCATTTGCCACATGGATGGATCTGGAGGATATTATACTAAATGAAATAAACCACATACAACAAGAAAAACTTAACAATCTCACTATTTTGTGGAGTATTTTTTTTAAAGGCTAAATACACAAAGAGTAAAATAATGGTTACCTGGGGTGAGGGTGGGTGTAGGAAATGGGGAGATGAAAGTCAAAAGATATAATTAGCTGAGTGTGGTGTTGCACACTTGCAATCCCAGCACTTGGGAAGCTGAGGGAGGAGGATCAATGCAAATTTGAGGCCAGCCTGGGCTACACAGTGAAGATACAAGTAGCAGGTATGTGGATATGTAGGATGAACAAGTCTAGAGATCAAATATATACCATGAGAACTGCATTTAATAAAATTATATGGTATTTGGCATTTTTGCTAAATTAGTAGATTTAAGCTACTCCTATCACCAAAAAAATAGCTGCAGCCATAGCACCCTGGCATCTGATTGCACCTGATCTTGGAAGCTAAGCACGTTGGCCTGGTTAGTCCCTGGATGGGAGACCACCTGGGAATACCAGGTGCTGCAGGCTAGGGAGAAGGACCTGGAAGCCCACTCCTGAACCAGTCAGCTATAGAAAATCCCATGAATAGCAGAGAAGGATTGACGTAGTGCTGGGCATGGCACAATGTTGGAGAGTGTTTCGTTCTGTTGTACATAGGGTCAGTATGAGTCAGACCCAACTTGATGGCACCTAACAACATCATCAGAAAAGTAACTATGTGAAGTGATAGATAAGTTAATTTGCTTTACTGCAGAAACCATTTTACCATCTATATATAACTCACAGATTTGGGATTTAGCTCAGTTGGTAGAGCACTGCTCTGTAGTCTCTGAGGTCTCAGGTTCGATTCCCAGCACTGCAAAAATGGAAGAAGGACGTGGCAATCCATTCCCAAGGCAATCCTAAAACAATCAGCCATTGAAAACCCTGAGGTTCGCTATGAATCGGACATGATTCTATGGCACCTAACAACAACAATGTAGCTCACAATATATTATAAATTTTAAATGTATATTATAAAATCTATGTAAAAATAAACCCTCAAAAAGGATAGGAGGAAAGTCTTGATCTTTAACAGGGAGAATTAAGTCTTTTTATTAGTATATATTAATTGTACAAAAGAGTGGGTTTCATTGTGACATTTTTCATAATGAATTTGGTGGATTTTTACTGAGTAACATGCTTGAAATTTAGTGTTAAAATTGGGGGGAAATAACATCGTGTCTAGCCATGCGCTTAAATGTGTCACATTCAAGAATAGGATTTTGCTTTACAGAGGGCAAGTATTAAAAGGAAAGAATAGATCCATTTATTTTTATGTAATGCATTTGGGCACATATATTTTACCCTTCAAAGTATCTAAAATTTTTGTATACAAGGATGATAAATCTTAATTCATTTAATGTTTTTTTTTACCTGTCCTACATATAAATGTTATGATCAGTTGTTATTTTAAAAAGCAAAACAGATAGAATTGATGGCAACACAAATTTATACTAAGTGGCTTTTCGCTCTAGGCAATTGTAATTATGAACTTCTTTTCTTTAGATATACAGCTCAGTCCAATTCATCTTTTAATTTTGGTTGATAATCTCACAGAGCTTAGGTATTATTTTGTCTATGAAGTATAATTTCTTTAGCAGCTTAATATATTTCTTTAATCAAGTATACATTTTAGTAGGATTATGGATGCATAATTAGTCAGCACAAAAGGCTACTTTAACTTTTAAACAATTGCTATAAATGAGAGGCCCTTACTGGCTTGTCCCCTTTTTGTTATATGGATGATTTTTCTGCACACAGGATCACATCTCTACACGATGTGGGTTACTCTTGTGTTTCATGTATCAGTTTAGAAGGTAATTTAATAGAGATCTGTGATAGAATGGGTTTATTGCATTTTCCAGCAGGTATTGTGTGTATGAGAAATGCTTAACTGCCATCTTCATGTCTTGCACACCACTTCCTATGGAGTAACTAAGCGGGGTTTATGATCCACACAGTCTTGCTCTTGACAAGTACTGAACTCATTTTTTGCTATGGTAGCTCAAGGGTAAAAAGCAGGGTACGTTCTCCAACCAAGGACTTTGCCTTTGGATCTTATTTGCTCTGGCATCTTCCATGGTCCTTCGTCTTCCTACAGGGTTTACTGCTGTCCTCCATATACAAGTGCTTCATGCTCAGAAATGAGCTTTACTAGGAGACAAGACCATTTTAGGACACCAGGTACACATGGTTTCAGTGTACTATAGACCCAATTCATGTTATATTTTTAGCCTTGCAGAGCATAAGCACCTAACAAAACTAGGCAGAATCCAGTTTCCTCTCCATCCCATTTCATTTGCCCTCACCTTAAGTCCCAGCCCTGAAGTTACAGTGTAAAGGCTGAAACTGTGCACCCATCCACTCGCATTATAGGATTTACCTCCTCGTCCTCCTTCCCCTCCTCCTCTTCCTTCTCCTCCCCCTTCTTCTTGCAGTACTGTGGGGTTGAACTTAGGACCTCACACATGCTAGAAAAGTGCCCTACCACTGAACCACATCCCATCCCTTTTTTTAAATTTTGAGACAGGGTCTTGCTAAATTGTACAAGCTGCCTCTAGCTTTGAACTCACGATCCTCTTGCCTCAGCCTCCTGAATCACTGTGTTGCCTTTTTTTTTTTTTTTTTTTTAGACCAGATCTTGCTGCATAGCTCAGGCTGACTTTGAATTTGCTGTGTAGCCCAGACTAGTCTTGATCTTGATCTTGATCTTGTGATCCTCCTGCCTCAGTCTCCCGAGTGCTGGAATTCCAGGCATGTACCACTGCACTTGGCTGTCTCTTGGATTTCTGCTGCTAGTATGGAGCTCTCCACCTTTCTTTGGGGCTGGATTCTGCTCCCTGACAGCTGCTGTCAGCTGCATCTGCATCTGTCTCCCTATCTTTCCCTTCTTCCCTTGCTTTCATCTTCCCACTCAGTTTCAAGGCATCTGAGCACCTTCCAGCGGCTCAGCACTGTGACAGCTTTGGAGGACACGTTGTACACAGATGGCAGCACATGCGTACTTGTCCACCTATTTGGACCCCTTTCTAAGTAAGCTTGAAAAATTGGAGTCCCACAGGTGATACATCTGGGCTTTTGACAAAGAGGAATTTTGCCAAAAAAATTTTGGTCATACAAATAAATTGTTTTTAATTATCTTTCCTCATAGGTTTCATGGAGGAGGTTGTATCTAACCTTGGCTATTAAATGAATAGCATTGGAAATATATGTTGTTATTGTTGTTGAAATATATAGATTAACAAAACTTCTGTTTGTCCACAACCTTCAAGTGAGGTTAAAAATACTTGGTAATTATTTTACCCTTTACTAGATTGTGTGCTGAGGTTTAGCTTTGTTAGTAGAGTGCTTGCTCTGTAAACTCTGAGGCCCTGGGTTCAATCCCCAGCACCGTATAAAAGGGAGAAGGACCTGGCAGCCCACTCCCAAAAACAATCAGCCATCAAAAACCCTATGAATAGTAGAGAAGTCCTGACAATAGTGCTGAGCATGGCACAGTGTTGGGAGTATTTCGTCTGCTGTACATAGGGTCACTATGAGTCGGACTTGACTCAAGGGCAGCTAACTAGGTTGTAGACTTATGCTTAAAAATGAATCATTTAAATTATGTATTTGTTAACTAAACAATTATTTACATATTACTATGTTAATTAGTTATAATTAGTTAATTATAGTTATAAGTTATAATTATAGTTAATAAGTTATAATTAGTTAATTATTTTGAGACAGGATCTTACTGTGTATTCCAGGCTGGCCTTGAACTTATGTCTATCCTCCTGCCTCAGCCTCCAGAATTCTGGGATTACAGGTGTGTACTATCATGCCCAACTTTACATAATTATTTTAAAAAGAAAGAAATGCATGAGAACAAGCTATTAGTTTACATGAACAAAAATGAAAAGCAGATTAATACAGAAGTGTGGAGTTAGAAAGGCTACATAAATCTTTCCTCTCATATTTCATCTGTATTTAAATCCTTGCCACCACATTCCTGACCTCTCCAATTCTCCCAGGAACACACTGCATTTAAAAAGTTTAAATATTAAACCAGCATATATATATTTTTATGAATTCCATCCACTGCTCTCAGTTCTTAGATTGTAAACTTTTTAAGGGCAAAGAGGGCGTGTCTTACAGTTCTCTGGAACCTGCTCTAATTCTGTCTTCCCAACAAACTCTTTGAGTTGGCATTTAATTAATGTTCTTGAACAAATGATTGAATATCAGAATAGGGAATCTTTTTTATAATTATAATTATTAATGCATATTAATTGTAATAATGAGGTTCACATGCATATCATGCTTTGATCATGCCATCTTTCCTTCTATCATCTCTTCTCCCCCACTTCCCCTTCTCCCTTCCCTAAAAGTCCTTCTTCTTCTTTAAGGCCATTTTAAAAAAAAAGTTTGAGAACCAGGTACAGTGCCTCACGCATTTAATCCCGGCAAATCGGGAAGTGAAGGCAGGAGGGTCGCAGGTTTGAGGTTAGAAGCAGCCTGGATAATTTAGTGAGACCTTTTCTCAAGATAAAAAGTAAAAAAAAAATGGGCTGGTGGTACTGTTCAATGGTACAACACTTGCAAGGTATGTGTGAGGCCCTGGGTTCAAACTCCAAGTACTGCAAAAGGGAAAAAGAAAATTGAGTAGACAGTCTTTTATTGGTTTTTAATCTTGCCTTAAAAAGAACTGCTTACTGTTAAATTTTTCTTGAAGCATATTTTGAGTTTTGGAAATGTTCATCGGAAAGTTCAAGCTTGTTCTGATTTCCTGATTGTATGATCAAGAGAGGAATTGCTCACTTAGGGATTATTGTTGTATATTTAAGATGGAATGATAATCTTTTCCTCTTGGGTGTGAGACCATGTTCAGATTAAAGACATTAATGTGGCATGCCAGCAATTATTCAGATTAAGGCAACGCACTTACATCTGTAGATCCTATCATGTTTCGTGAATATAATACTTTGATCCCTATAAATAATTTTGAGCATTAGGAGAAGATGCTGGGGTTTGTAGTTTTTACTCTCAAAAATTGCTATTTTTGAGACCTCCTTAAGTAGCCAGCCATAAAACTAGAGACTCATGTCTTGCATGAGATGGGCATTGAAGTCAGCATTATTTGAGAATTAGGGAAACATTTTCAGTTCTCTTTGATAAATCCTCAGAATGAATCCTAATGATTGAATAAAACTGAATCCACTCTTTTTTCAATGGTATGATTCTATATGATACCTTTGGTAGTTAAGTTATATTAGGTTTTAATTTTATCTTTGTGTAGTTCAAAATCAATATTTTGTACTGTGAAAAATAATCTAGTAATAAGATGAAAGTGTGGATAATTGATTTTCTGATTGAGTGCTTAAGACAGTTGCTGATTTCCTGTAGACTGTAGTCTGAAATACTATACTCTTTGGTGATAGAAAGTGTTCTCAATTTGTGAACATTTTTTTACTTTCTTATAATCTTTTTCACCCCTCAGTTTGATTTTTGTTTCCCTATGGCTTCTTATATTACTGGTCAATTTTGTTGTTGTTGTTAGGTACCCTTGAGTCAGGTCCAATTCATAGCGAGTCTATGGACAACAGAATGAAACACTTGGGACACTGTGCCATGCCCAGCACTATGTCATGGATTCTCTGCTATACATAGGGTTTTTGGTGGCAGATTGTTTATGGGAATGGATTATCAGGTCCTTCTCCCTAGCCTGTAGCACCTGGTATTACCAGGTGTTCCCTCATCCAAGGACTAACCAGGCTGACCCTGCTTAGCTTCCAGGATCAGGTGGGATCAGATACCAGGGTGCTATGGGTGTAAACACTGGTCCATTTAGAAAAAAAAAAGTTCAATACATTTTCACATGACTTTTGCCTTAAATTGCAAATATTTACATTTGGAAAAAATGAACTTTCTGAAAGGTAGTCCAGCTTTTATGAGAGCAAAACATTTCACAAGGCGAGAATAATGGATTAGTGACTCCACATTCGGCCACACCTTTCACAGATATTTTTCACACTGTTGCCTTAAGAGAAATTCATTATAGTAATCCATCCAGCTTCAGCTCCTTCTTAATTATTTTTCTCAAATGTCACAACTTGCTGGTGGCTCGGTGCCATCTGTCATTGCAGACTCCAGAAACGAATTTGGATCATCTGTTGAAATATAGCTGTCACAAGCTTGGTTACCTTCAAAAATCATTATCTTTGAAATTTCTGCAAGTTGCCACAAATTGGTGACTCATACATTGAAAGAGATGGTCATTGAAGTCAGCACTGTTTCAGAATTAGGGAGACATTTCCCTTAGGAAAGAAAGCATTACCAGAGCATGAGCTCTGGAGGAAGACTGCCTAAGGTGTAAACATGAAAAGGTCGCTTGGCAGCTGTCTTGCACAAGTCAGTTAACTGCTCTGCATCTCCATACTTTTCTCATCTGTAGAACAAGGAGAGGAATATTTGATCTCATAGGATCTTGCTGAGTGTGGAATTTGTTGATACATATTAACTGCTTAGAACAGTGCCCAGCACATGGAGAGGAGATAGGGCTAGGCAAGTTCAGGAAACAGTGGAAAGTTCAGCGTAAGGCTGGAATTTAGGACACATGCAAAGGCAGGGCCTGGGGTAGTTGGTAGGGAAGAGGAACAGAGACTTAAGCAGGTTGGAGCCAGATAGCAAAAGGCATGGTAGGCCACGGAAAGTCACACACAGAGAGTGAGGAGGAAGCAGAGTGTGTGTTTGTAAAGCTTAGAAGGATGTGATCTGAATTTAGGAGGTGTGGTAATGTTGTAGATAAGGGAAGATAGGTTGCAAGGAAAACACTTCCTAATTTTTTTCACCACAACCCACAAAAACAAATACATTTTCCATCATGACATCAGCATACAATATACACACATTTGTAAGTCAAACAAAACTTGTAAAATAATGTTTTTTTTGAGACAAGGTCTTGCTAAGTAGCTCAGGTTGGCCTCAAACTGGTGATCCTCTTGTCTCAGCCTCCCAAGTGCTAGGATTATAGGCATGTGCTATCACATCCAGCTAATATTTATAATCTATTAACTACATTAAAAAGAACTCTGTATGTTATTTAAAATAGAATTTATTCTCCTTATATAACATATATTCATATTTTCTATTCTATTCTGTTTAAAAGTGTTCATTGTGTCCAATATTTTTAACTAAGGTCACAACCTGCAGTTGGAAAAAGACTAGTTTCAACTAACCTACAAGCTCAAACCTTTTAAAAATCTTTTCATCTTTGGTTAGCCATCTTATTCTCTTTGGTTTTTCTCCTTTCCTTCTTTACTTCCTTTGACCTTTCACAGTAAGTATAGCTGACAATGTCTCCCTACATTTTGAACAATGTCAAAAGGAAACCCTTTAAATGTAATGTGGTAACAGCTTCTAAAACACTTATTGTTACTATTTGTTATTGTTATAGGTATAAATTTGAAAGAAAAAAATTACAGTGATTCTTTGACAAACGTCTCAGTGTAACTATCCCACAACCAGAGTTTTGATTTGGTATGACTTTAACTTCTTAATACAAAGGATAGATTCATATAAATGCAATTCTTTAAGACCTTGAGATATATACTGTAACTCTGAAGAAACTGAAATCAAATAATGGAAAAATTTCTTATAGAACTTATCTTTAATTCTGCTTTTTAATGCAGTTTAAACCAATGACTGTAAAGAAAAAGACGCTAGTCTTATAGTTTTGCTTTGATTGCTTTAGGCATTCATAAACATTGGAACACCTGGGATAATTTTTAAAAACTCTTGGTTGGAATCATTGAGCTTTAGCTTTCTCTATTTTTTGCCCATTGTGTTTTTGAATTACACCACCCTAATGGGGGCTGGGATTTGGCTCAGTGGGTAGAGCGCTGCGCTGCAGTCTCTGAGGTCCCGAGTTCAATTCCCAGCACAGCAAAAATGGGAGAAGGGCCTGGCAATCCACTCCCAAGGCAATCCCAAAATAGTCAGCCATTGAAAACCCTATGAGGGTCGCTATGAGTCTGATACCGACTCGACGGCACCTAACAACAACAACAATGGCTACTGTTATTGTTAGGTGCTGTTCAGTTGGATCTGACTCATAGTGACCCTAGGTACAACAGAATGAAACACTCCCTGACACTGTGTCATGCCCAGCACCATGTCAGTTTTTCTCTGCTATTCAAAGGGTTTTTGATGGCTGATTATTTCTTGGGATTATTTTGGGGAGTGGACTGCCAGGTCCTTCTCCCATTTTTGCCATGTTAGGGATCGAACCCAGGGCCTCAAAGTGTGCAGAGTAGCACTCTACCAACTGAGCCAAACCCCAGCCACCAATGGCTACTAAGTGTGTAATACATTGGATATAATATGCTTGTTTTCCCAGAAAGGAAGGTAGAACAACAGTTCAATTGGGTGAACAGTGTGGAGTACCTTGTGCCTGGGGGTAATGCTTGGGTCTAGGACTGGGTTCCAAAATCAAGGCCTGGGCCACTTGCTTCGTAGAGCAGAAAAGTGGTATTGAAAATTGTACTTAAGGGGTAGATCCTGTGGAAGTTGTTCATCTCTAGTAGTATATAACATTGTTGCATTTAATTAAGATTGTAAGTAAGAGCTACGGTTATTTCTATTCCCCCCAGTTCCACCTACTCCCCTTCCTCACCAAACACACATCTTCTCTCAGATCAGTCCTGCTCTTCGAGCAGGTGGCAGCAGGTCTCAGCTTCATTCTCCAGGCGTGCCTTGTCCTGGAGCAGCACAAAGCCTAAGTTCTGTCTCTTGTTCTTGCTGTAAACTTGAAGGTGCTGGGTCTCCAGGGTGCTGACCTGAAAGAGTACCCACAAAAGCTGAATTTGGAGTTGGCTTTGACTCTGTTGGGCTGGCTTGGAGGGATATTTTTTGAAATACAGGGTGGCGTTTGTCCAACAGAAGTGGTGAAACAGAGTTATGAGTATCACAAAGTATTCCTATTACTTTGTAGTTGGTGAGTGTGTATTGTACAGTGGTTTTCTCTCTTCCGTTCTAACCCCTTCTTTCTCAAGCCAGAGATAACCTTTTCTACACAGACCGCATGCTTCAAGGGGGTGAGGCTTTGTGATTTCACAGGAATGAGGCCACCTCAGGCTCCCTGTGTCTTTCATACTTAGCTGCATTTACCATGAGCATTTGCTGTCATGGAATAGGAAAATTACACTTTCCGATGCAGAGCAGTGATTCTACACAGTCAGTTCAGCTCCCCTTCCCACTTGCCAATATTTGAAGACAGTTAAGTGGAAAGGTACTACTGATATCTATTAGGTAAAGTCCACAGCTGCTGCCGCTAAACTTCCTACGACCCACAGGACAGCCACCCCCAACTCAAAGAATTATCAGCCCAAATGTCTATGATGCCAAGGTTGAGATACTCTGCTTTGAACCCTAATATTTGGCCGGGTGTGGTGGCACATGGCTGTAATCCCAGAACTCAGGAAACTGAGGCAGGAGGATCAATGTGAGTTCAAGGTCAGCCTGGGATATACAGTGAGGCTTTGTCTCAAAAAACCAGTCCAAATGAAACTGAAACCAAAACAACAACAACAACAATAACAACCCCTGCCTCTAGCATTTGGATGTTATGTATTACAAAGTTTTAGGAAATTGCTGATTTCATCTTAATTGAACGTGATTAAATCATTTTCAGGTTTGTTTAAAGATGAACCTGATTTCATTTTAACTCCTCATAGCATTAATTTTGCTACCTTGATTTTTTTCTGATTAAAAAACGTTCAGTGGCACAGAGTCATGAATTTTAGAGCTAAAATATGTGTTGGAATCACCAATTCCCTTGATTTATAGATGAAGAAAAAATGAGGGCTAGACATGGATTCTTTTAGGAGTGACTTATCCAAGGTTCCACAGTAAGTGAGACTCAGCGCTAACAGGTTGGTGCAAAATACCTCAACTGCTGATGTGTGCCTAGCTTAATAAAGTCTCTTCAATCTGAGGACTAACAGGCCTGACCCTACTTATCTTCCAAGATCAGGCACATTCAGGGCCTTTCTATTTACCTTTTTGTTGTTTGTGGTCTGGGGATCAAATGCAGGACCTTGTGCGTGCACTGAGCTGCATTCCCACCCTTTTGATAAAGTTTCTCAATGGTTAATGTGTACTTTCTAGAAGATAAGATGTTGCTGCTATCCTGGTTCCTATCTCACTGCTCCTGAAACACTGGACAGTGGGTAAGTGCTTGTTACAGATAATCTTGTTTTTAGAGTATTAAGTGGAAATCGATTTAAAGAGTGAAACATTGTTATTTAAGGAAAAGTGTGTTAAATCTTCTAATTAAAAAGGAGCATATAGACTTCTTGATGCTTAATGGAATCCTAGCTGACCTACATGTAGGCATTTAATCTAGATTAATTCTCTTAAGCTTTCAGACAGGAGCCTGACTTACCACCTACCTGGAGAGAGAAACAGTGATCTCATTCTGAGTGTGAGCCAACCTTTCCCTAACAGTGTCTCATGCTGACATTTTCAGCAGCTCAGCTCATTCCATGGCTATAAGGATTTGCAAAACAGGGCCTGATATGTGCAGCTAATAATTTGTCCTCCATATTTTTATACATTAAATTTCCTGTCCAATTTACCAATTGAAGTAATCTAAGATCTAGGACTTTTCTTAAAAGGCTTAAAAATAAAGCTTTATTAAGGAATATAATGTTTTGGAGGCATATTGCTGAGAATTCAAGTGAAATCACAAAGCTATCTATGTAGACAGTTGGTTTACTGTGTGTTCGCCCAGGGGAAGATTTTCACACACCAGGTCTACTGCAGACTGTAGTTCCCACTCCCAGGCCTGAGAAGCCCTGGTTTGTTTCTTCTTCTCTGTCTTTTCAGAATCACATGAAGCAGCAGCAGCAGCAATTTGCTGTTGTAGCACTCTGCTCTCCAACACCATTCTCGAAACAGTCATTTATCAGTGAGGCAAATTCCTCCTCAGTTTCCTGACCTTGGCTATATTTTTAGTTTACCTTGTTGAGCCTCATTTCAGCATCTTGGTGATTGTGCTCAGTCATCGTTTCATAGTGAGTTCTTGGGTCACTGAGGAGTGCAGTGCGATCAGCCTTGGGTGTGATGTCCTTCCCTACCCTCACCTCAGACCCTGCAACAGCTGACTGGCCTTTCATTTCCTGGATCAGAAATGACTGTCCAAGAATTCATCCATAATGGTAAGAGAATTCACTTCCTTCATGCATGTTTTCTTATACTTCATAATTAGAGTTGAATTAAAGACAGGAATTAGGCAAAAAAGAGGAAGGTTATGCCTCAGTGCCTGCGCACATATACCTCCCTGGTTCTTCTTGAGATCAGCCAACTCCTCTACCAGAGTTTCCGTCTGCATTTCTGCCATCTGTCTTGGGCAAGGTCAGGGCACTCAGGACCAGGTGCAGACCCTTTATGGTTGCCTCGACCCTCTGGTGCAGGGTCAGTTCAGTCTCAAGCCTGGAAAAAATTTCCAGTGCTTTCAAAGGTCATCATGTGTTATTAGGCTCTATTTAAAACATTTTACCAGAGAAATCGTTCAGAAATGCTAACCTTCAGTTCAACAGTTAATAGAATTTGCCATTTACTTTACACATTTTTTATGGTAGATTGACCCTACATATAAAATTGTGCAACCTTTGGGGCAGAATCTTCTCGACATTCTTATTCCTTAGGACACAGTGGTCTTACTTTATTTGCCTCTTAGGTGTTGGCAACCTTAACATATGTCTAAAGTTGTTGTTAGGTGCCCTTGAGTCATGTCCGAGTCATTGCGATGGTCCGTAGGGTTTTCAATGGCAGATTGTTTCAGGATTGCCTTGGGAATGGATTGGCATGTCCTGTTCTCATTTTTGTGGTTCTGTGAGTCAAACCCAGGCCCTCAGAGACTGCAGGGTGGTGCTTTACCAACGGAGCTAAATCCCAATCCCCATGCATAAAGCAGGGAATCAAATTAAAGAATCCTCAGAAACACATGATGGCTCTTTTTAGGAATCTCACTTGAAACTTACTTAATTAAAAATTCTTGTGCCAGGGTTATAGCTCAGTGGTAGAATGATTCCTAGTATGCACAAGGCCTGAGGTTCAACCCCTGGTGCTTGAAATAGCATTCTTACTTATAAAACATAAATTAGGTGGCATAGCTTCATTTGGCTATAGAATCGCCATAGTACTCTTGTAAATAATGAGCATCTATAAGGCTTTCAGCCAGAATATTTTTCCATTTTTAGGATTTTCTCTCTTTCTCTCTCTCCCCCCCCTTTTTTCTTTTTCTCAGTCCTACGGATTGAACCTAGAGTCTTCTGCATCCTAGGTGAGTGCTCTACCAATGAGCTACATCTCCAGCTCAGGATTTCATCTCTTTCTAAAACTTCCTAAACTCTTTCTAACACTTTCATCTCTTTCTTTATAACTTGTGATTCCTGTATAAAAATAAGCATGGCTTCACACTGTGGTTATCTCTGTAGACTGTGTTTCCATGGTGCTGTGAAGAGGAGCCATACTTTACTTTTCTCTGATGTATTCAGCTGTTGGTTTGATGCTCTAGGTCTGAGGAATGAAGTTGGCATCATTAATGGTTGCATCTGAAATCTGGAAAAGCAGGATACTAAGAGTTGTATTTGTTACACTCATGTTCTGAGCCCCGGTATATTTTGTTGTTGTTGTGTGCCCAGTTGGATCTGACTCATAGTGACCCTATGTACAATGGAATGAAACACTACTCAACATTGCCATGTATGTGATCTTTTTATGATTCAGCCAAATGTGGCTATATTTCTTCTCATTTTGAGTCATGCCACATCAGCAAAAGGAGGTCCTAGGGGCTTTACTCCATTCCAATCATTAAGGTCGGCTCTACTTTAAAAGCAACACTTCCCCAGTCATTTCTTGAATGCCTTCTAGCCTGGGACGCTCATTTTCTGGCACTATATTTGATAATGCTTCTCTGCTTTTCATAGGGTTTTCAATGGCTGTTTCGGGAGTGGGTTGCCAGTCCTTCTCCTTAGTCTGTCTTAGTCTGGAAGCTCAGCTAAAACCTGAGCCATGGGTGGCCCTAGTGGTATCTGAAATACCAGTGACACAGCTTTCAGAATGACAGCAACATGTAAGCCCCCACAGCACAACAAGCTGACAGACACAGGGGGGCAGGCAATGTACTTAGTTTAATTTAATCATTTTGGAAATATTTCTAGAATTTTTGAATTTTTCCTATAAAATGAACTACATAAAAGTAAGCATATTGGAAAGAAATGACATAGCTAAGATGTTGTTGTTGTTATTGTTGCTAGGTGCTATTGAGTTCGGTCTGACTCAGCAATTCTCATAGGGTTTTCAATAGCTGGTTGATTGAGGATTGCTTCTGGAGTGGATGACCACATCCTTCTCCTGTTTTTGCCTTGCTGGGAATTGAACCTTGGTCCTTAGGGAGTACAGAGAAACACTCTACCCACTGAGCTAAACCCCAGCATAAAATGAACTATATAAAAATAAACAAATTAGAAAAAAGTAACACAGCTAAGGTGTATATTCTGTGTATTCTGTAGCTTGCTAAATTCCATACTTAATCTGGTTAATTTGATAGAAATACAAGTGTAAGTGTAAAATGTTGCCAGTCTTTTACTATTTCATCATCTATAGTGAGTGTGGTTCTTCTGTCCAACACTGGCAACATTTCTTACCTTGGCTTCAAGTTCCTCAGTTATCTGGTAATTGCTGTGGTTTGGATCTGAAATGTCCCCCTAAAGGTGCATTTGTTAACAGCTTGATCTCCAGAGGGGTGGTGTGGGAGCTCATGGGGCCTTTAAAAGGTGGGCTCCAGTGTGAGGTTTTTTGGTCACTGGGGACACGCCTTGGGATTGTGGAACCATAGTCTCTTCCTCTTCTGCTTTTTCACATCCCAGTTGTAAGGTGAACAGTTTATTGCAACATGCTCTCCATGCCATGAGGTGCTGCTTCACCACAGGCCCAAGGCAATGGGGCCATCTGTCATGGACTGGAACCCCGAAACTATGAGCCAAAAATAAACCTTTCTCCTTTGTATGTTGAATATCTCAGGTATTTTCTTGAACTATTGGAAAGCCGAATAACACAAACATTTCTTGTAGTCTTTTTTGTCTCCTTGACCATGAGCCCCAGCTCAGATTTCTTTTTTTTCTTTTGTTTTTGTTTTCAGGTGGTGTTTTTTTTTTTTTTTTAAACAGGGTCTCAATGTATAGCCCAGGCTGGCGTGGAGTTCACTATGTAGACCAGGCTGGCCTCGAACTCATGTCACTCCTCCTGCCTCATCCTGCCTAGTGCTGTGATTACAGGCATGTGCCATCATGCCTGGCTTCAGGCCTATATTTCTTACACCATTCTATGATTTTATATTCAAGCGTACTGTTCACCTGCTCCAGAGCTTGTGTCTTGTTGAAGTAAACTGATGGATGATGGTTTTGATTTCATATTGTATCCTCTCATTGCTAGACAACAGCATACCCTCAGCTCCTGCCAAATTGGTACCCCAAAGTTGGTAGGAAAACCTCCACTTGAGGAGCCTTTGAAGCTACATTTGTGTCGTGTATAGATCTGCCTTTTCAAGGACTGAAATCTAATTTCCATGGCCTTGGGTTTTGGGGAGAGAAGGATGTGAGGACAGGGTTTTAACTCTCCAAAGCCCAATGTCTTCCTTCAGGAGAGTGTTCAGGATATTAGCAGTGAGTAACTCCTTCTTACAGGTGGTAAAGTAGGGGTCTCATCTCTGACATAATCTCATCAACGAATCTTAATGACATCTGTGATACTAAATTATTATCTTGTTAATTATTTGTTAAACCCAATAGAGAACCTTACATATTTAAAGGCACAAGAAATGCCTTTGGCTATTTATTATCTCCTTTGAGAGCAATGAAGCAGAAAATATTTATATGATATCAGCCTAATTAAATTTGTGCTATCCCTTGTGGAATTTCTGCCTTTATGGATTTTCAACCATTTTTCTTTGGAAGTATATGATAAATATTCATTTTTTCCAGATGAAACAATTTGAAACCAAATGTAGAGATTTCTAGTTAAGTAATAATAGTGGCAGATCCTTAGCTTATGTGTCCTGTACATTAAATGTTGGAAGTATTTAATGATAAAATTTAGGATGAGAAAATTGTCAGATTTATTTTAAAATTCTCTTGCTATTTTTGTCTGATATTTTGTTAATTTTTAAGAAAATAAACTTTAATTTTTCTTCTCAAAGCCTGACTTGAAGTTTTACAATGACTAATATTTAACTTTCCCCTGTATTTGATGAAATTTTAGGACCCCCCACTCATACACTATAGTATTATGTGTTAATTAGTGTTAAATGTCTACAGCCATGGTACCCTGGTGTCTGATCTCATCAGATCTCAGAAGCTAAGCAGGGTGGGGCATGTTAGTACTCGGATAGGAGATTGCTGAACACCAGGGGCTGTGACTTTGGGAGAAGGACTCCGCAGCCCACCTGGAAAACAATCTGCCATTGAAAACCCTATAAATAGCAGAGAAGCACTGACATACTGCCAGCATGGTACAGTGTGGGGAGTGTTTTGTTCTGTTTTATATAGGGTCGCTATGAGTTGGACTGATTCCACAGCACCTAACAACAAGAAGTATGAAATAGCAAACTTTTCCCAGGTTCTTGTAAATCTCTGTAGTAGCTAAGCCATTCTCATTTTGCAGTTTCTTTTGCAATCATAGGGGAAAACCCAGATGTGTGTTGTCAGAGGCAACAAAAAACCCTCAGGTTGATGAAGGATCTTTTTTCCTTTCCTTGTTCCTTTCTTTCTTCCCACATCCATCTATCTATCTTTAACAAAAGCAGTCACACACAGAAAGACAATAGTATTTGCAAATAAACTTGGTGTCCAGTTATGTTGATGTTCTCTCTCTGTATAGCTCTTGCTTCCTCTTAAAGGGGAATCTGAATTTGCTTCTTTGTCCTTGAATACCCTATCCATTAAATAAACATTTCTTTAAACTTTTGTTAAAATTGAAACACTTTAACACCTGTTCTTACAACAAAATATCCAAATGACGTATTTGTTGTTGGTAGGTGCTGTCGAGTCAGTGTCCGACTCATAGGGACCCTACAGGCGAAGCACTATTGCCAATGCTTCTCTGCTATTCATAGGGTTTTCAATGGCGGATTGGTTTTTGGGAGTGGATTGCCTGGTCCTTCTTCCAAGCCTACAGCATCTGGTGTTCCCAGGTGGTCTCCCATCCAAATACTAACCAGGCCCGATCCTGCTTAGCTTCCGCCTGAGATCTGCTGGGATCAGTTGCTACAGTGTTACAGCTGCAGGCAATGATGTATTTGTTGTTGTTAGGTGCCATTGAGCCGGGTTTGACTCATAGCGACCCTCAAATGGTTTTTAATGGCTGTTTTGGGATTGCCTCGGGAGTGGACTGCCACGTCCTTCTCCCTTTTTTGCGGTGCTGGGAATCAAACTTGGGACCTCAGAGACTGCAGAGCAGAACTCCACCAACTGAGCTAAATTCCAGCTCCCTAATGACATATTTGTTGCTGTTAGGTGCTATGGAGTTGGTATCTGACTCATAGCAACCCTGTGTACAACAGGCGAAACACTATTGTTGGTGTTTCTCTGCTATTCATAGGGTTTTCAATGGCCGATTGATTTTTGGGAGTGGGTTGCTGGGTCCTCCTCCCAAGCCTACAGTATCTGGTTTACCCCAGCGGTATCCCATCCAGGTACTATCCAGGCCTGACCCTGCTTAGCTTCTGAGATCTGACAGCATCCGAAGCCACAGTGCTATGGCTGCAGGCCAATGATGTTATTTAGGAAACGTATGAGGGTGACTATGAGTCGGACCCCACTTGATGGCACCTAACAACAATAACATATGTCAGGCTGATGTTTGTTGTTATTGGAAAGTGTAAGGGTATTGGTGTAATGCTACTTGTATTTTAGTTTTTGTTGTTGCTGCTTTTTAAAAATGACACAAAACACTTAATATATTGAATTATAGAATTGAAAATATATAAAAAGATCTTTGAGCCTGAAAATGATGATCCCAAATAAGTAAAAGTTTGTAAAATATATAGAATGAAGAAAATGAAGTTCTGTGAGCTCACAAAACAAAACAAAATCTCAGACCAAGGATAGTTTCTCTGTAAAAGTCCAGGCTCCATAGAGTTTGTGAATGTGACATGGCTGCTGGTGTTGGGCAAAATGAAAAGACTTGGAAAGCCCAAGGATCAGCCAGCCTCGCATGGCTCTCAATCCTTGTTTAATTCTGGGTGCTGTATTTTAGGGGGAATATATATGTGTAAATATGGCCATTATATTCAAAACACAAGTCCCAGGTATGGAAGAGTATGGAGACAATGTCAGATGACATGCAGCAAGGAAATTAGGATTTTTGTCTAAAAAAGAGAGGATATAGCAGCTCTTTATACATTGGTCCAAAGGCCTGAACCAAGATCAAAGAGCTGGAAATTACATAGGAAGACAGATTTGGCTCAATAGAAAGAAAATATTTCTAACCAGGCACTTGTATTAAATCAAATGAGCTGCCTTACAAAGTGATGAATTTTCTAAGCTCTTGGCACCTTCATCCCAGAAGATAATCTGGAATAATCTTTCAGGAAGAATTTTCTAGTTTGGGTGAGAGGTTGGAGTATAAGTCACTACCCAACTCATAAAAATGTTGTGATTTTTATGTCCCTGTGACTTTTATGTTCCTATGGTTGTGACAGAAATCACAAGCATGAGTACTGGATCTTCATGGAAACTTTTGGGTGTGGAGCACCCTGTGGGGAATGAAAAAAATGACCTCATCTTGACAAGGTGGAACAAAACCCTCATTTGCATAAAAACCATCACAGACATTTAAAAATCTAGATGCTTTGTTTTAGGCAAACAACAAATCATTTGACATAATTTATTTACAAATAGCTGCAAGCAATGAATAAAGCTAAGAGCAGTGTGTGTTCTTAAAGACAAGCATATTAGAATTAACAATCAGATGTATTGATAATGATGAAAAAGTTCTTTGCATAAGGTCTGCAAATTCCCAGTGTTAATAATCTCAGTTATAAATTGTGGTGGAAGAGTTTTTTCAAGATGAGAGAGGGTGCTTGGAAACTATGATTACATTCTTCAAATATATGAATCGAAAAAATTTTTTTTTACAAAATTCCTTGCAGAAGTTCTCTTACCATTTTATCACTATACAAATTTTAGAATGGCCCTCACTTAGATTGTGTATCACATGTACTGTTTGCTCATAAAAATTTAATTCTCAACAAAATATCTGTCTTTCTGTCTCATCCCCACCCTTGCTGCCATTGCAAGATTATGAAGATGCTGCAGACCCCTTGCTGGGACCCAGCCTCTGTCCCACTTAGAAAACTGGTCTACTCTAGTTTGTCCTTGATTTGGAATCCAACCTTAATTTTCATGGCCAGAGGGGCATTTGGTGTTCTGCTTTCACTTTGAACCCAGGGCAAGGGACATCTGATAGCTCTTCTGGTCTTCAACTTCAACAGGTTCCTCCTCTCTATGTAGACAGGAAACTGCTCTGAAAATTCTGAAGCCCATCTTATTTTCAGTGGGGAAAATAGAAATACACATAGTACTTTCTGGATCCCCTTCTGCTGTGGATCCCCACCAGATCCACACAGAGCTGGGCTACTGTGTGAGTTTAGTATATGAGACCACAGAACTTCACTCCTGCTGCTAGGGTGGAAAGTATATAACTCATGAAATTAGGAAGATGAGGCCTCAACTTCTGATTCTTTCCCTCACTTGTGTGACTTTGACTACATGATTTGATCTCTCCAAGCTTCATTTTCTTCATCTGTAAAACAGGAACAGTAATATCTACATCATGGAGTTTGCAGATTAAGTGAAATAGAGCATATAGATACAGAGTTTGTATACAAAATAAGTGCTTATAAGATGTTAATATCTTTTCTGTTATTGTTTTCTCCTCTTCTTCTTTTGGTTTACTCAAAAATTATTATGCTTAAACCAGGTGCCGTGGCACATCCTGTAATCCTAGAAATTTGGGAGGCTGAAGCAGGAGGATTGTGAATTTGAGGACAGAGAGGCAATTTAGGGAGATCCTGTCTTAAAAAAAAAGGAGGGGGTGGGGGTCCAGCTCAGTGGTGGAGGGCTTGTCTAGTATGTATGAGGCCCTGGGTTTGACCTCAATAGTGAAAAAAATTATTATGCTTGATATCACTTCTTATAAAAACATCTATTAGACTAATTATAGACTTACTAATTTATTGTGATGCTTTTATTTCATAAATGGAGCCACATAAAGCTATACTTTTTCTAATTTGTTTAAATACAAAGGCAATGTCTGCTTTGTAGACCAGGTCAAGTGACTGACAGATGTGTTAACAAGTAAAGAATCTCTTTCCCCAGCTCACCAGTTTGTCACTGTGCCTACCACGTAGTCACTGCTAACTTTTTGATGTGGGCATGTTTTTCTATACTCAAAAAACACATACAAATCCACATGAGTTTCTCCTTTTTTCTTTCAATGTGTTTATCCAATGCACTGATGGCTTTTGTTTTTATCAATTAACAGCATAGATATATTGCCAAGTTAATGCATATAGATTTTTTTAATTGGCCACATTAATCCTAGGGTTAATGGGTGATCCTAGGGTGAACATAGTTCATTCAACCTTATTAATGGACATTCAGGCTGTTCCTGTACATTCACTCTTCTAGAAAATGCTATAATAAACACCCCTGCACATATATCAGATGTCTAGGTCTAAGGGCCTTAAGGGATCTTAACAGATCTTAGTAGTCAAAGTATGAAAAATGATCAATCACTGAGATAATTTCTGTTCCCATAATTGTGACAAGTATTGACTAGCTTTTCAAACTGGCCTGGATCATTTAATCACTTAGGATACTAGGTATTATAACTCTGTATGATAGTTTATTATCTCTGGCTATTGCAGTTTCTTAAACACTCTCCCCAGAACTTTGGAAAATTTTAGTGGGTGAGTTAGAAGAGAATATCTGTCTTTGAAATATCTGGTTGTTTGTTCTTCCCAGCTGACAGCCAGACTGTGTTTGTGGACTGAGCTTCAGGTCTTCCCCATGATGCAACTTCTGCATTGTTCCTGTACCCATTTTGAGAAGGCTGAAGAAGTTCTCTGCCATTGAAAACCCTATGAACAGCAGAGAAGCACTGACAATAGTGTTTCGCCTGTTGTATGCAGGGTCGCTATGAGTCGGATACTGACTCAATGGCACCTAACAATAACAACAACAAAGAAGTTCTAAAAGTTGTGAATGATTTCTGGATAAATTTACTCAGAAGTCAGTATACTTTTTTAATTTTATAGATGTACATTTATAGGATAACAATACTTTTTAAATAATATTTTCTTTTTCTCATGATAGCTATGGCAATATGACTTTTATACCTGTAATTTGTTTTACTCTCTCTAGGTGATTTGGATTCTGCCTGTAATTAGTCTGTTTTTCATTACTAAAACAAAATACTGGAAAAGAACCTAGCCGGATGAGGTGGCACATGCCTGTAATCCCAGTGGCTCTGGAGGCAGAGGCGGGAGGATCACAAGTTCAAGACCAGAGGGAGTTTGTGTAATTTAGCGAGACCCTGCCTCAAAAAGTACAAAAAAAAAAAAAAAAAAAAAAAAAGGGGGCTGAGGGTGCAGCTCAGTGGTCCAGCACTTGCAGAGCATGCAAGCACGAGGCCCTGGGTTCAACCCCCAGTACTGGGGAAAAAAAAAAAAAAAGAGAGAGAGAAAAGAAGTACATTTAGCTCTGGGTTTTGGCTATTGAAAGTGAACATAGCAGGATGTAGACTATGGTGAGGGTCCCGCCTTCACTGCTTCACCTCATGGCAGATGGCAATGGTGGGAGCAAGTGTGGGAGGAGAGATTGCATTGCAAAGTGGGAGCCCGGGAGAGACTGAGATCTCACAATCCCTTTCAAAAGTATGCTTTCAATTGACCTAAGGACTTGGGGTACCAGATCCCAACATCATCCTACTGAGGACCAAGCTTCCAACAGATGACCCTTTGTGGGACACTTTGAAACCTTAACACTGCTTAACTGTATTGTGTCACTGAGAAGTGAACTTGAGCCATGTGATGCCCAGCGTGTTGCAGTTTTGCTGTCTCCTTTGTGCTTTCATTTTCCTAGAGGTCAAGTGGGCCTAATACTTGCTTCATGACTCCAACACTCTAGGAGCCCAAGCTCTGTACACGTGACAGCTCTAATGCCCCCTGGGTTTGTCCTTTCTATGCTAGTTAAGTGTTAATGTGTAAAAAAGTGGTTGAGGTATTATCTCAACGTTTGTGTTATTGTTTTCCACTTTATCATTTCGTGCAGACATTGGTATTACAAATAATAGATATTACAGTGCTTTTGAAAGGTTTTGACACATATGTTCTGTTACCCAAGTGTCATACTTGAGCCACTGATAATTTTTTAAAGTGATATTTTACTTGCAATATTTTGTTCCTTGGGGAAGTTTCTTGGATGATATTACTTGAGCTACATTTAGGGTGATTTATATTCATTCTTTTGTCTCCTCTTATTTGAGCTACTAATTCCATGAAGTCATCAGGCAAGTTTGGGCTTCTTTCCTTAAGGCCTCAAGTCCCTTAGCTGTTTCCTCTGTGCTGCTTGCTGTACATCTTGTTTCTTGTTTCTAATCTCTGTGAAGACAGATGAACTTCTAGCATTCTCATCCTTTTATCTATGCTCCCTTGGGTTCCGAAAGACAAGAACAACACTGTGCATCTCTGGATCAGAAGTCAACGGGTGAAGATCTATATGTGTGCAAGCACTGGCTCTTCCTTCTTATGGGTAAGTTTCTTAGAAGAAAGAAACATGTTCTTCATGAAAAGTTGACTGGAGAGCTGAACTTTAGAGTTTCAACATAAACATCTTCTAGTTGTGTAATTCTAAAGTAATTTTAGGACAGGTAATAGTGTATGAATATATATTTTTAACATTTTAGTGGTTCAATAGTTTCAGCACTAAAAATTGAACATGCTCTTAGCAACACATCAATTATATCCTAGGATCTTGGCACCTACAATCTGGACATTTCTTGATCTGTAAACAGTGCTTTAGTAAATTCAGCATCTTAACATGGGCCAAGGAAACAGAGTGAGGGTTTTCATATCCAGATGATTTTCAGAATAGCCTCATACTTTGCCTTGACATGAAGACAATACTAGCCATAAACATAGGTCCCAGTTGGTCAGGATCTACAGCCAGAGACTGGATCTGGAAAGTCTGTGAAGAGAGGCTTCTTTGGTGTGGCTACAATGGCTCCAGGGCCTGGAGGTGGTGCAAGGCAGGTTTCTCTTTCTGGAAATATCCAGGCTGGAACAGCTGGTTCATATTCTTAATTTCACATTTCTCAATTTTTCAGTGGAAGAGAAACCTTTAGGGTGTTATTTACTGTAATGATTTGATGAGGTACATGTTTGACTTAAGACAACATTGTGCTTTTTCTTTGAATAGGGGTTTTATGCTTAGCTATTAACTTTATTCTGTGGTTGGTGATCGAAGAAGTTGCAGTATATCCAGAGGTTCATTTTTATGCTTCATTCAATGTGCTTAGAAGATGAAAAACTGCATTTTTCTTTTTTTGATGATTAAGGTTTGATATCCTCATACAGCTTTTATTGGTTTTATGTTTGAAGGTGTAGATTACCTGAATTATGTTAATCAGGTTCATTCTTTTATAACTTTTATTTTTTATTTTTAATTGTTTTGTTTTTTTGAGACAGGGTCTCACTATGTAGCCCAGGGTGATTGCAAACTTGCAATCCTCCTGCCTCCACCTCATGAGTACTGGGATTACAGGTATGCTCCACCATATCTGCATCTTTTATAACTTTTAATTTGACTTTTTGTGCCATGTCCCATGGCAATGGTGGGAGCCATTCTTTCTTTCTTCTTTCTTTCTTTCTTTCTTTCTTTCTTTCTTTCTTTCTTTCTTTTTTTTGTGGTCCTGGGGGGTTGAACCCAGGGCCTCATGCCTGCATGCTCTGCAAGTGCTGGACCACTGAGCTGCACCCCCAGCCCATTTTTTTTTTTCTTTTTGAGACAGGGTCTCACTAAGTTATGCAGACTGCCTCTGGTCTTGAACTTGTGATCCTCCTGCCTCTGCCTCCCAAGCCACTGGGATTACAGGCGTGCACCACCGTGCCCGGCCCCGTGTTCTTTTCTTGAGGACTGGTTTGTAGAGTTGATTCTGTTTTATTTTTTCTCTTTTTGAGACAGAGTTTTGCTATGTAGCCCAGACTAGCCTCAGATTCACTATGCATCCCAGCCTCCCAAATGCTGGGATTACAGGTGTGGCCACCACACCTGGCTCTAGTTCTCCAATTTGTGATCTGGTCATATTAATTTCCTTGAATGGAAATGCTATTATTTAGCCTGGCTAGGTCTTACGTCTAGTTCTTGCTGGTACCTATATCACCTCTTTCCCTACCTTAATTAGCTTTATCATCCCAAGCAAGATAAGACACAGTCACGTGGCTCTGAGGATGCTGCAGAAATGAAAGAATGGGGCTGTGACTACCTATGGGGTAGAAGCCTCAGCAATGAAGTGTGGAGAAAAGAAATATCAGCTTGGTCAAGGGACAATTTTTAGCTAGAGATGTGCCTAAATTTGGCAAAAGAATGAGTGTGAGAGCATCTTTTCTCCATGGGGCTTTCAAAGATTTAAGAAATCGGGTCCATATCTCATACCCAACCTTCTTTTCCAAGGTTCTTCATTTGGCCCATCTCCTAAACGTCCTGCAAACATGCCATGTCTCATTCTTGTAACATTTCATGTGAATATTGTGAAATCAAGTCTTTTCCTATTAACACCTTTTCAGTCCTTGCTATCTTTGTGTTTTAGCTTTCCTCCCTCCTTCTACAATGTAAGCTTTTTAAAGTAGGAGGCATATCTCATGTTTCTTTTCTTTTCTTTTCTTTTTCTTTTGGGAGGGGATCTTTTCTTTTTGGCACTGGGATTGAACCCAGGGCCTCGCACATGCTAGGCAAGTGCTCTATCACTAAGCTACACCTCCAGCCCTTATGTTTCTTTTTTAGCTTATGAAACATTCCATTCAGTGATAGACGTAAAGAAGCCAGTCACTAATTAGTTATAAATTGGTTATTCTAATAATCTCATCCTTATTTGATGAGCCAAGCTGTTGGCTGTAGTGTTAGAGACTGTTAACTTCATATATGGTATTATTTGTTTCTTGTTGATACAGTTAAAAATACTGACATGAAAAATGACTATAATCTTGGTTTTATGAAGAAGGTACAATGTAAATAATTAATATTAGTAACACAATGATGTAGCTAAACTATAATGGATAGCTTCATACCCAGGTAAAATATTAACTTTCCTTAAAAAATTCAGGAACGATTTTGTTAACTTGCAAAAGTGAGTTTATTGAAGCATAGGAACAATTAGAGAAAAGTGAGGATTTCAATTTTTTCAAGAGGATTATAGTAAGAGAATAAGAAGAGGCAGGGAAATTGTCTAGGCATCAATTTCTGACCTGAAGCTTTCCCCTAGAATTATCCAGAAATATACCTAGATTGATATGATTTCTTCACTTGTGTCCTTCTTGATCTTTTCTTTGAAAGACACTCTTGCTGATCTGAAAATTGGTTATTGTATTTTCACCTCTGAAATATTGCTGACTTGAGATGAGACAACTTTGCCATCTACTACCTCCTCGATGATGGTCTTAGTCACTCTTGTCTTGTTGGGATCTGAAAATCATGGAACCACAATGTCAGTCTGGAAACAATCACAGAAACATAGATCAAAAGAAATTCAATGATATTCATGAAGTATCTTCTCTCTGGGTAGGATTATGTGAACAAGAGTATACACTTTAATATGGTGAGCAGCATACCTTTCATTATGAAATACTTTAAAATTATAATATAATTATAATATACTTTTAAATTATAAAATTATTATCAGCATTAAAAACACTCTACCTCTTCCTTGACCAGAACAGCTTCCAGATCTTGAGTCACCTGATACTAAATCCCTGGATCCCATGTTTCTGGATCCTGAGTTTTTATAATCGAATCCTCCAAAACCAGAACTATTAGAGAAAAAAAGAATTATGTTTTCCTTTGCAGTTTGCAAAGGTAGGAGAAATCCTCCATCCCAGGGCTTCTCCACTGCGAAGCTCTGAATGTCTTTTGATTAGATTATGCCTGTGACTTTATTACTTTATAAATATAAGTCTAATCCCTTCATCCCCTTTTGGTTTCATAAAGTAAATTCACCAAGGCAGACATTTGATCATGGTCTTGGCTTTCGTTTACCCTGCCTCTCCATTGAGTAGGCGGCGGTAGGTCTCAATCTCCATTTCCAGGCGTGTCTTGATGTCCAGCAGTTGCCCATATTCCACGTTCTGGCATTCAGTCTCCCCCCGGATCTGGCAGACCTGCTCCTCCAGGCTGTTGATCTGCATCTGAATTTCTGACAGTTGAGCTGCATAGCTAGCTTCTGTGTCAGCCAGCGTCCCTTCCAGCGAGGTTTTCTAGGAGAAGAAGCAAATAAAGAAATTGATAATGAAAATAAGTCAATGGATGACTTAAAGATATGTTTTATGTAGCACTAGAAGAATACTTTCACTTAATACCAACCTATATTGTTTTATTTTTCTTCTTTAATTTTTGTTGGCATTACTTTTCAAATTAGATCTTTAATGGAAAGAGTGCATTATTTTTAACTGCTTTATGCTTTCTAGAACCACAGTACAGTTCTCCTTAACATTGCTTTTATTACATGCTTAATGAGCATCTTGGCAAAGAAAGAAAACCACATTTGCTTAACTCCCTGTTGGAGCTTTTGAAAAGTGATAGTACATACCATGGCCATTTGGGACTGAAGCTCAATTTCCAGGGCTTGCAGAGTACGTTTCAGTTCTGTTATCTCATTCTTGGCGGAACTGGCTGCCCCGGCATCGGTAGAGATCTGGGCTTGAAGGGATGCACTCTAAGTAGAAAGTAAATGCAGGGGTAGGCTGATGAAAGGGGCAGGGTGGCTGGAGTGTGGCTGCAGGGTGAGACGCTCAGCGGAGACTCCCACCTGCTTGTTGAATTGCTCCTCGGCCTCACGGCGGTTTTGCTCAGCCAGCTCCTCATACTGTGCCCTCATGTCATTCAGTAATTTGGTCAGGTCAGTTCCTGGGGCAGCATTCATTTCTACAGTCACGTCCCCTCCTGAGCTTCCTTGTACACTCTTCATTTCCTAACACAAAGGAAAAATGACCACAGTGATGCAAATAAAAAGCAACCTCTTCCTAAAATGTGCATTGCTATAAACACTTGAGACTAGGACATCAAGGGGGAAAAAATCAAACTCATATATAATAGGCTTATTATTATTCTTTTCTGGTCTTTGGATGTGGATAATTCATTTAGAGAAGATTGAGTTGATTTTTATAGAATGGATATGGGAGAAAATATGGCAGCCAGAGCTATTCATTGCCATGGAGCCTGTGCCCACCTCCTCATGGGTCTTCTTCAGGTAGGCCAGCTCCTCAGTGAGACTCTCAATCTGCATCTCCAGGTCTGAGCAAGTCATGGTCAGGTCGTCCAAGACTTTCCTCAGGCCACTGATATCAGCTTCTACGCTCTGCCGGAGGTGCAGCTCATTTTCATACCTGGAAGGGGCAGCAGGAAGACAGGATGATGAATTGGCCTGACACATTTCAAAAAGTAAACTTTTTACCTCTGAGCATTTAGGTAAATGAAGCCTAGTAAGTCTCTGATGATTCCTTTCCTCATAAGGAAAAATAGGTATCTAATGTTAGTTCTAATCATGCCTAATAATTTAATAACAAGATTGCTGTTATTAGGTGCCATTGAGCTGGGTCTGACTCATAGCGACCCTGTGGAGTTTTCCATGGCTGATTATTTTGGGATTGTTTCAGGAATGGGCTGCCACATCCTTTTCCAGTTTTTGCAGTGCTGGGGATCAAACCAAAGGCCTCAGAGTGTGCAGAGCAGGACTTTACCAGCTGAGTTAAACTCCAGCTAATACCAAAATTATCATCCTTAATTTGCCTTTCTTCTCTCCTTCCTTCCTTCCTTCATTTGTTCGTTCCCTCCTTCCTTCCTTCCTTCTTTTAAAATGAGGGTTTCTAAAGATTACCCTTGGGATGTTTGTGCATTTAGGTCATAATCCCCTATGCAATTTTTGTTTTTGGTAAACAGGTTGAATTTTATTTTCTGTAATACTTGTTTTCTAGTTTTCATGTTTCTTACTTCAATCTGAAGTCATCGGTGGCCAGTCTGGCATTATCAATCTGCAATATGGTCCCAGCATTTTCAATAGTGGCAGCAATGATCTAGAAAGGCAATAACAACAACTAAATCACAGATGACTTTTGCCCTGTATTTGCACGCCTACATGTGAGGATAGATGTCTACTGTGTTATTAGCTTTTAAAGGTAAATTGATCTGCAAACTTACTTAGTAATAACACCTATATATTTAGTATTTCACCTTTCTGAGAACTGGTACCAGTTTGCACATTATTGGATAGGCACAGAACATTGTTTGACAGAATACAGTCTTCTGCATATTTATACTGTTTGGAAAATCAGTTATTCTATCAGCTCTTTCAGAAAGTACAGCAAAAACTGAATTTAGCTTTGAAAAATGCCTTAAAATCTATTTCCCATACAACAGTTGCTAAACATTTTAGGTTCTACTACATTCTTACACAATATTTGCACTACATTTTCCTGGAAGAAAAGTAGTCCTAAAGACTATTTATATCTGGAAAGACATTAAAATGTGTAAACCTGTCAGAATCAATCATGAAATAATTAGATTAAACTAATTATTCACTAACATTAACAACAACAACAAATTATTCACTTATTTCCATCACTCAGATATACCTATTAGCTGCTTGACATTGCACACCTTTTATTCTTATGTAGAAATACTCAAATTTGAGATACAAACAGAAAATCAACATAGTTGGATATCATGTACAGAATTTGTCATAATTAAGATATGCCTAGTCCCATTTTTCATATACAATAAGTAGATATGTTTTCATATAATTCATTGACTTAAAAATTTTCATTACAGTATATGATCTGAGTAAAAGTGAAAGACACATCTTAGAACCCCAGCTGTGGGTAGCGTCCCACCTGGTTCTTGAGATCTTCAATTATTGGGTAGTATTTGCTGTAATCTCTTTCAGATCCACTATCTCCAGACCGAGGCCCACGTTTGTCATACCACTCCTTGATTTTATTCTCCAGGTCTGCATTAGCTTCCTCCAGGGCTCGGACCTTGTCTAGGTAATTGGCCAGGCGGTCATTGAGGTTCTGCATGGTTTGCTTTTCACTTCCAGAGAAAAGGCCCCCATCACCAAGAGTACCACCAAGGCCACCTCCCATGTCACCTCCATAGTTGTAGAAGCCTCCACTGGTACCACTGCCGAATCCAGAACCTCCACCAAAGCCAGAGCCCATGCCAAAACCAGCCCTTGAGCCAGAGGCTGCTCCAAAACCACTCCCTACTGAGCAGCTACCAAAGCCCCCTCCAAAGCCACCTCTAGATCCCCCAGTCAGGGCACAGCTGCCAGCTCCTCCTTGGAAGCCCTGGGCAGAAACCCCCAGACTACGTCTGCTTCTATTGCTGCTGCTACTTCCACCAGCGGACACCCTACTGCCCCCAGCCCTGGAGGAGATGCGAGTTGAGCAAGACATGCTGCTCCTGCCAGCTCCTAGCTTGTCCTGGCGAATGGGAGAGGTGGAGAGAGGAGCCTGTTTTAGGCTGCCTTTTTGGCCCTTATATACACACTTTCAGGGTGTTCCTGTCACTTCTTAATCCCTGTTGCAGTTTTGCTAATCCGTAATTGGATAATTTCTTTTTTATGAACCCACTCTACTGGCTCTTTTTCTGAGGCTGGGTTGGAGAAAAAAAAATAAGGTGGAGCAAAGCAAAACAACAAAACAAAACAAAATCAGAATTAGAGTTTTAATCTTTCAGAGGTTTGGATGACTAGTAATTCTTTCCTGAAAATATAATTCTATTAAATTTGTCTCATGATTTCCCAATTGCAGGGAGCATCCCCAGATTATCAAATGTAATTACAATACTTAGTATGATGACAATGAAGATTTCCCAACAAGTTACTTTTTGTTCATCTTGTTGTCAAAAGCCAAAATTAGCTTTAACATTCATATTAATTTCAGATTTAAATCAGCATCTTTGTCTTTGATTATTTCAACCAGTGTATTTTTAAGGCATTGATGTTTGAGTGGGCTACTGATTTCTTTGTATTTTGAGGTCAACTGATATGTTTTTACTGTTAATAAGAAAAAAATTAAATGGATAATAGTCTTCCAGATGAGTGTTGTTGGATCTCAGGAACACATTTATTCAGGTAGAAAAGGTACAGGAGAGATCAGATAAGTGTTCAGGCAGACGATTCTAGCAGCAGATCAGAGTTAGATTGTAATAGGTATGATGCCTCAAACAGGCTTTTCTTTCTGACTGAACAATCTGTCTCTTTGTTAGTGTCTAATAAATAGCAACTTCCTTCTTTAGAATCAGATCTTAAGAAATGAAGGACTCTGTCCATTTCTCTTGTCTTTGTTTTGAAGATACCTGGAGAAGAGGATCTAACTCACCCTTAAAAATCCATGGAGTCATTTTTCAGTACTAGGAGCTGAACCCAGGGCCTCATGGATTCTAGCCAAGTGCTCTACAACTGAGCTGCACCCCCAGCTCCTTTTTTATTTTTTATTTTGAGACAGTCTTATTAAGTTGTGCAGGCTGCCTTTGGCTCTGAACTTGTGATCCTCCTGCCTCTGCTTCCTGAGTCACTGTGATTACAGGCATACACCATGGTGCCAGGCTTAGATTATAGGCATACACTATGGTGCCAAATCTAGAGTTTGCCCCAATCTGTCCCCCAGCCTTTGCTTAGGTGTTTCTGTTTTTGTTTAGAAGAAATTTAGAAAAGAATATCTGTAAGTATTTCTGATAAGTCATTTTATGGTTGGGGTCACTGCATAGGTCCTGAAACCTGGAATCCTCCCAGGTCATTGTGTGCTTTGTTTTGTTCTGTCCCTTTATATTATGCATTATTTTCTTTCATCTCTGCTAGTAAGTGTCTCTGGTTTAAAAGTGTCTTTTAAAAGACCAGTACTGTATGATTCCACATGGATGAGGTTCCCAGAATAGTCAAATTCACAGACACAGAAAGTAGAGTGGTGGTTGCCAGGGCCTCGGGGGGATTGGGGGTTGGAGGTTAGGGAGCTATTTAATTGAGTTTTAGTCTTGCAATATGGAAAGAGGTCTGGAGATTGGTTGCAGAACAATTTGAGTACACTTAACACCACTGCAGTGTGCACTTAAAATGATTAAGATGGTAAATTTTATATCAAGTGCATTTTACCACGATTTTTAAAAAGTCTTTTTAAAGAGCATAAATTCCTACAAAAATATTTCTTAACCTCCCTAGCTTTATGCCCAAGTAGTTAACTTTCATCTGTTTAAAACTTCCTTGTCTTGGCTGTTGTTGTTGTTAGGTGCTGTTTAGTCTGATTCATGGCAACCCTGTGTACAATAGGTGAAACACTATTGTCAGTGCTTCTCTGCTGTTCATAGGGTTTTCAATGGCTGATTGTGTTTTGGGAGTGGGTTGCTGGGTCCTTCTCCCAAGTCTATAGCACCTGATGTTCCCAGGTGGTATCCCATCCAAGTACTAATCAGTCCCTGCTTAGCTTCCGAGATCTGACAGAATTGGAGGCCACAGTGGTACGGCTACAGGCCCTTATCTTGGCAGTCTCTGTTAAATTATGAACATGCTTTAATTTCTATCTCCAATAATTTATTATCCAATGTTCTTAATTTTTCCTTAAACTGCTTTTACTGAGACACATTATTAAATAGGTGATGATTCCCTTTATTACATAGCTCTTTAGATTATTAGCTTTTATGTTCTACCTGTACTCTTCTAAAGTGGTGGGATATTTTTCTTCATATCTAGGGTGACAGACATTCAAGTGGTACAAGGTGTTTTATAAGCTTCTAAATTGTTAAGCTGGGAATAGTTTTCATACTATCCTTCTAACATAGGTAAAAAAAAAGAAAATATCCCAAAGTAATATGTTGGTCATCTTACCTCCTCCCTCCTCAAACTATGAAGCCAAAAAAGTCTGCATGCTAATGATTAAATTATATGCAAATGCTGGGGATGGAATGAACAGGGATCAGGTTTTTCTCCCTTTTTAGATTATGAAATGGAATCCCTCCACTCTCACAAAGGCTGGCAGTTGGCTAAGAGAAGGTTTAAAGAGACGAACACTAGCTATGAGAAAGAAATCTGATGGAACTTAGAAATTTAAGAGCCTCCGGACAAAGAGCTTCATGGGGGAAGAATGAGAAAAGACAAGATTTAACAGTGTTTTTTGCTTCTGAACTTCCCCTGGGGTATGTAGAGTTTTCTGGTAGCTATCATCTGAGTTATAGCTTTTTGCATGTTGGCAGCTTTATGTACCCTGTGACTTGGGATATCTGAACATTTAGGTCTTAACTTGAGGAAGCCTGTGACCACTGCAGAGTTCTAACTTGTTTTCTCGTTTTTTTGCTTTCTTCTTGATATAATTTATAATGTTGGCATCCACTTCTTTGTCTTTTAAATTTAGCTGCAAAATTAAGTTTTTGTGAGATTCTTCCCTTTGTTTATTGAAAATCGATTTATGGGAAGGCATTTAATGGTCAAAGCTGTTATTACTGCCTCCAGTTCTTCTCCTATAGAGTCAGTGTATAAATAAACACATAGATAAGCCCGCCAAGTTTTCCTTTTCTTTGTTGGTATCTCCTTAAAATGCATTTTCAGGCTTTCTTTCAGTTGTATCTATGTGGCTTTTCTTTTAAGTGATGAATCTGTTAGACTAATCTTGATTCTATGATTTTCAAACATTGGTATAGAGTAGATTAAAAGATTTTAATCACATAAGTAAACACAATTTTGTTCTTGACTGAAGTGTTATGATTATTTAGTAAACATTAGTTCCCAGGGTTTTGAGAAAATCTCAAATTCAATATTCAGTCTCTTTGAAACAATGACTTGCCAAAGATAACAAATTAGTTCCTGGCATTTCTTTCATCTATAAAATGGAAGCTCCAAGAATCTGGTGAGATTCCAGTCGAATAAAGTGTTCAGAAATGCCAGCTTTGGTACCTGGCATCTAGGAGATTTTTGATACTTGGTAGTTTAAAAGAAGCAGATTAACACCACATGTCTGGGTTCCTGTTCAATGCTCTGCCCTTAGTTATATGCTATTTTGAATGGTTTGTGATCATCAGTTTATCCTGATCTGTAACAATCATATGAACTACACTTCATTTTAGAATATAATTTTTGTAACCACCACAGAATGAATTGCAAATAGTAAGTATTGACTTTTTTTTTGTGTGTGTGAGACATATTGCTGATATTTAAAAAAAAATTCTGATTAACATGTTGCATGTTTTTAGATTGGCAAGAAAGCCAAATACTGAAAGGCATGGCCTACAGCTTGACCCCTCAGCCTTCTTTGGTTCTCTGGTCTCAGAGAAGCTGCAAGTTTTTGGTCAAGGAATATTAGTGCTTAAATATTGGTTTCCAAGCAAAAGCATGGGATGGTATTTTATTTGATAAGATTGCATCTGCTAGGCTCAGGGGAAAATGTCACCTGCCTTATGCCTCCTGTCCTTTGTTCACCAGTACTATAAGATTACATTCTAAACATTTTCTAAAATCCCAACACCTCTGATGACTCTAGACTAGACCACAGTCTACTGATTTGTAAAATTATTGTATTGGGCTATATAATTTTCAAGTTCCCTTCCAACTCTGATATTTGTCAATTTGGTTATTAAGTATATTACCTTTTAGTCAGATATAGAAAGTATTTTATACTGCAACTAGGAAGAATGTTCTTTACTGGTACCTTAGCTATAAAAGTTGTACTTAAGAAGTGAGTGGAGAGTATTGCTTATTTGATGGAAATCATATTTGGAAGTCCTTATAAAGTGACTTCTGCATGTCTCCCCCACCTGAAGAAAAGGCCTCAAAGGTACCCAGCTGAAGGAGAGAATGCTTGCCTACGAATTCTTTGAAGATTTAAAAAAAAATATTTTAATCCTAAATTTATGCAATATAATTCTTTCACTCTATACAATAAAGTACTAGTACAAACACAATGTCATCCAAAATGCTGCGAAGTTATAAAACTCAAAAGAGAAATTATATAATACTGACCATACAAAAAAAGCCCTCCAAAGCAATGTATATGTTGCCAAGATAAGCTGAATAGCAGGCATAATAGCAGTGTGTGTGTGTGTGTGTGTGTGTGTGTGTGTGTGTGTGCGTGTGCACGCATGTGCACTTCCATGGTGACCCTGCAGAGCTGGCTTTCAACTTCCTTACCAATTTCAGAGTAAGGGAGACATGGGGTGGAGCAAAACAATGTTCCTGATCAGAATTATAATCAGAACTACATAATAAAGAGACAACCAGAGAAAACTCAATTGGTACCTAATATTTGTGACTGGTGTCTGAAGTGAGGGCAGTCTTGTAGGACTGAGCCCCTAAATCTGTGGAATCTGACAACTAACTCTGAGTTGTGTCAGAAGTGAGTGGTATTGTAAGATACCTTGTTGGTGTCAGGAGGGAATGAAAACCACTTCTTCTAACCCTTGGGCCAAGAAGGAAGCCAAAGTTGGTAGTACAAACCACCTAGAAAATAGTGAAAAGAGCCCTTGACACACAGATGCCATGGTGCAAATATGGTTTAAATGTATTCCCTGAAGTTTCATATGTAGGAGGTGGAGCCTTGTGGGAGGTCATTGCAAGAGCACAATTTGAAGGGGTTAATATAGTTCTCATATTACCCTGGTTAGTTCCTGCAAGACTTATTGCTACTATTAGGTGCTGTCAGGTTGTGTCCAACACATAGCAACCCTCATAGGGTTTTTAATGGCTGATTGTTTTGGGATTGCTTTGGGAATGGATTGCCATGTCCTTCTCCTGCCTGCAAGACTAGTTTTTTATAAAAAGAGTTTGCCTGGTCCCTGAATCTCTCTGTCTTCTTATTTTCCATGTGATTTCTTCTGCATAGGTTCTCACTGTTGTGACACCATCTGCCATGAAGCCTTCACCAAGGCCGAAATGATAGGGCCACCCAATATTGGACTGTAAGCCTCTCAAGCTAAATAAACCTCTTTTATTTATAAAGTTTTAGGCTTCAGATATTTTATTATAGCAATAGAAAATGGACTAATACTGTGGATTTGGAGGATGTGGCAAAAATTTTACAATGAGGAAAATTGTTCAAATGGCTGCATTATTAAAGAAGACTAGCAATGTAACTTAGTATACAAAAAATTTTAAAAGAATAACAAAGTAAAATAAAATATAGAAAATAAATTACTAAAGGCCAAAATTATTGAAATGGAAAATAAAATACATAAATATACTCAAAAGATGGTCCTTTTAAAGAGATCTGTAAAAGAGAAAAACCTCTTAGCCTGATTAAGGAAAAGAAAGAGAGATTCAAAATATTCAAGATTAGAAAGGGGAAAGGAGACATAATTGTGGTTACAGAAAAATTAAAATAATGATAATAATGGCAACACACTTAAAGAGCTTTCTGGTAGTTAGCCAAATTATTATTACTGCACTGGGTCGTCTCTGTGCCCATTAGATCAATCCTGTCAAGATTAATCCCAGGGACAGAGAAGGGGCAGACTCAGGGGCACCATCTATCTGTACTTGTCCTGGGGTATGCCAGGATGGAAGGGGGCACTAGGCTTACCCTATGAAGCCAGGACTGTTTAGAAACTATGGCAGATCTGTGGCCTTGGATGGAAAGGCTGGTAGGATAAGGAGACTTTAAGTAAAGAGGCTATAGATTCAGATGACTAGCTGTCAGGTTCGGACACAGGGGGCCATCTGAATGGTTACTAGCATGTGGAGGGAACCAGGAAGAATACCAGCCAAGAAACCACATTCTTCTAGGATAGCGAAAAGGAACAAGATTCAGCTTTGATGTGGGCCCTGGCTTGATCAAGTGAGGAGCAGGTCCCAGCAAGCAATTGTTCATCTTTGGTGCCTGTGCCCTGGAGGGAGAAGCCAGGTGCTGGGAAACCTTGGTTGAAGAGCATCAGGTAAGCCTTGTGTCCTTCCCACAGTGGCATTCAACAGCAAGTCCAAGGTCTACCATTGTCCTCTGGGTCTAGAGTGGACACAAGCATTTCTACAAAGGGCCAGTGGTGCCCCATCCATTGTAGATGACTGGATTTTTCTAGAAGTATTATTGATGTGATTAGTCAGGAGCAAAGCCTCAAACCATTCTGTTCTTTCCATTAAACCAAATCTTATCACTTCTCAAGGGCTGCTTGTTTAGAATACTTTTCTAGGCCCTTGCTAAATCCTTAATGTACCAGCTTCTTCTCCTCCTTGCATAATTTTTCTTATTGTTTTTATAGTTTCTACTGCACTGCCTATCATTTGGCTATTCCTTTATTTTTCTTGGGAAATGAAAGAAGAAGAGTATTCATTGTAAAAGCACTTAAACATAGAGATGTTTTTTCTTTGAAGAGTTTTACATTTTACACATAGTATATACTTATTTCAGGAACTTAGAGAATCCATGTTAATGTACAGTGGAAAATAAAGATCACCCATTTTTCTACTATACCCAAACACCCACTGTTAGCATGTTGATATGTATTGTTCTAGGTTTTTTATAAGCATATATGTAATGGGTATATCATTACTTTCTACAAAAATGGGTCATACTGTATATAATGTCTTGAAACTCTACTTTTCGTTTCTCAGTAAATGATATCTTTTCAGCTCAATACATGAACTTGATATTTTTTTTTAAGGCAGGGTCTTGCAGTATAGCTCTGACCTCAAACTTGTGATCCTCCTGACACAGCATCCTCAGTGCACCTTCATGGACCTTCTTAGAGGCTGCACTACAGTCTTTTGATGGACTTTGCTGTTCTGTATCAGCTTATTGATTCTGCATTGTTGGGTACTTTATTTGGCTTACTATGGTTTCACTATGATAAACACAGCTGAGAGGAACAGACATATATTAATAATTGATTATATAAGGATAAATTCCTAAAAATGGAACTGCCAGTTCTACAGATGTTATTTTTCTTCGTGTTAATTAACATGACTTGTTTCTCTAATGCCATAAGGTATATCATTTAGTTTTTTCATTGAGGTTTCTCTGATTTTTTAATATAAGCGCTCATAGCTATAAATTTCCCTCAGAGAAATGCCTTTGCTATATCCCAAAGGTTCTGGTAGGTTGTTATTTCATTTTTATTTGATACTAGAAATTTTTAACTTTCCTCCTTTATTTCTTCAATGGCCCACTGATCATTCAAAAGTGCGTTATTCAATCTCCATGTATTTGTAATGTTTTAATTGTTTATCTTGCTACCAATTTCTAGTTTTATTCCATTGTAATCTGATAAGAAATAAGGAACGGTTTCAGTTTTCTTATATTTATTAAGACTTGTTTTGTGGCCTAAAATATGGTCTATTTTAGAAAACGTTTCATAAGGTGCTGAGAAGAATGTGTATTCTGCATCTGTTGGATGAAATGTTGTATAGATGTCTGTTAAGCCCATTTGGTCTATTGTGTTGTTCAAGGTTTTTCTGTTGATTTTTTGTTTAGATGATCTGTCCATTGGTAAGAGTGGAGTGTTGAAGTCATTTGTTATTACTGTATCAGGACCTATCTGTTCCTTTATGGCCAGTAGTGTTCATTTTATGAAATTAGATGTATTTTTGTTTGGTGCATAAATATTTATAATTGTTATGTCTTCTTGATTGATTGTTCCCTTTATTAATATGTAGTGTCCTTTGTCTCTTCTGATTAATTTTGTGTTGAAATCTATTTTGTCCAAATACAGGATAGTAACCCCTGCTTTTGTTTGCTTGTTTTTTGATACAGGGTCTCATGGTGTGTAGTTCAGGCTAGCATGGAATTCATTATGTAGACCAGGTTGACCTTGAACTTGCATCAATTCTTCTGCCTCTGCTTCCCAACTGCTGGGATTATAGGCATACACCACCCCTCCTGACTCAGTTGGTTTTATTTTTGATTGTTCATTTTCTTTCTCCCTTAGTCATATTAGGGGTTTGTCACTTTATTGCATTGGATATATTTATTTTTATCATAACTCTCATTTTTTTTATGTGATGTTCTCATATAATTTATTCTTTCCTGGGTTCTCATGTTTGTATTTGTATTCCTTCTTCCTTTGTGTGTAGGATTCTATTAAGTATCTTCTTCAATGGTGGATTAGTAGTCATGAATTGACCAAGTTTTGCTTGTCTTGAAATGTCTTTATTTCTCCATCAATTTTAAAGGACGGCTTTGCTGTTGTTGTTGTTAGGTGCTATCAAGGTGTTGTTGTTAGGTGCCATCAAGGCAGGCCTAACTCCTAGTAACTTTATGTATCACAGAATGAAACATTCCCCGACACTATCTTGGTTAGAAGTTATTAGCTTTCAGAGCTTGGAATATGTCATTCCATGCTTTCCTGACTTTTAGAGTTGCTGATGAGAGATCTACTGTTATTTTGATGGGTTTACCTTTGTAAATGCCTGCAGCTGTACCACTGTGGAATCTGATCCCATCAGATCTCAGAAGCTAAGCAGGGTCAGGCCTGATTAGTACTTGGATGGGAGATTGCCTGGGAACACCAGGTGCTATAGGCTTGGAAGAAGGACCTGGCAATCCAGTCCCCCAAAACAATACACCATTGAAAATCCTATGAATGGCAGAGAAGCACTAACGGTAGTGTTTCGCCTGCTCTACATAGGGTCGCTATGAGTTGGACACCAACTTGATGGCACCTGACAACAACAACAACCTTTGTAAATGAGTTGGTATTTTTCTTGTACAACTTTTAGAATTATTTCTTTGCTTTATAATCTTATAATTTTAAGTATAATGTGATGTGGAGTAGATAATTTCTGGTCATATCTGTTTGTGGTTCTAAGTGCCACTTACGTTTTGGTGTCCATATCTTCCCCTAGCTTTAGGAGGTTTTCTGCTGTTATTTCAGAGTGGATTTTCTATACCTTTGTTTTTAATCTTGGCTCCTTCTATCCCATGTTTTCTTAGGTTTGGTGTCTTCATCATGTCTCACAGTTCTTAAAAGGTGTGGTCATATTCATTTTTCTTTCTTTTTTGTATTGATGTCTGAGTGTAGGATGTCTTCCATCTTGTCTTCTATCCCTGATATTCTTTCTTCTGCTTCTTCTATTCTGATGGTGTTACTTTGCGCTGTGTTTTTTACTTGATTGTTTTTAATTTCCAACATTTGCATTTATTTTTTTCATTATTTCAATTTCCTTGCTGAACTTCTCATCCAGAACCTGAATTGACTTTCTGAATTTGTTTATTTGCTTAATTATATCATCCTTGAAGTCATTAATCATTTTTTTTTGTGTGTGTGGTACTGGGGGTTGAACTCAGGGTGTTGTGCCTGCATGCTTTGCAAGTGCTGGACCACTGAGCTGCACCCCCAACCCATTTTTTTACTTTGTTGAGACAAGGTCTCGCTAAGTTATGCAGACTACCTCTGGTCTTGAACTTGTGATCCTCCTGCCTCTGCCTCCCGAGCCACTGGGATTACAGGTGTGCGCCACTGCTCCTGGCACATTAATCATTTTTATAGTTAGGCTTTTGAGGGTTTTTTTTCCCCCAGAAACTCAGCTCTTTCAGTGTCTTTGGCTTCATTTGTTGGGGAGTTATGATCTTTCAGAGGAGTCATGGTTCTTGCTTTTCCATGTTTCTTGTATTTCTTTGTTGTGATTTGTTCATCTGTTGGGGTGGAAGTTTCTTCATGATTTATTTGAAAGTCCTCATATTAGCAACCCTCTCTTGAGGGCTCAGGCCCTAATGGTCCTTCAAAGATTGGAAAGCAAACATCTGTTTCAGTATCATCACCTGGCCAATCATGTATATAATTACTATATAATTAAAATCATTTTTGTGCTAACTAGTATATTACCAATGAGTTTAGAAAGGAGGATACCTGAATAACATAGTGTTAGAAATGAGATTGGGCTGGGGTTTGCTCAGTTGGTAGAGTGACACTCTGCACTCTCTGAGGCCCTGGGTTCTATACCCAACACTGCAAAAATGGAAGAAGGATGTGGCAGCCCACTCTTGAAACAATCCCAAAACAATCAGCTGTTGAAAACCCTATGAGGGTCACTATGAATGGAAAATGACTCAAGGACACCTAACAACAACAGAAATGAGATAAAAAGTATTGAGGGTAGAAGTAAAAGTTGTAGATGAGTAAAATGTCAGAAGGTAGTAGACGAAAGGGAAGAAGACATAAGAAGCTGGGTTGAGTGAGAGGAAGGTGATAAGATGATGAAGAACAGAGAGGATTGTTAGGTAGAGAGGGAGAGGAAAGGAAGGGCTTTTAAATCTTCTGTTGCTCAGTAAAGAAAAAAAATTCACAAATAAAATTAGCTTAAGTTATGACTGGAGTAACCACTGACGGCATTAAACCTTGTTTGAAAAAAAAAAAAGTACTGAGACAAAATATTGGAGCAGGTATTGGAGAGGACCCTTCAGTTCTGCAGCCTGTCAGGGCCTCCTGCTAGCTGCATTCTGCATTGTCTAGGCCTGGAGTTTAGCAGCTTAGCTGAGGTGCCACATGGCTGAGGTTGGTCCTGCTCACTCCTTGTTGCGTGGTTCTCTGTTTTTTGCATATTGAGGCTGTCCTATCACCTCTTTGGTGATTCCTATGCTTTTCCTGACTTTCCCTGAGATAGTCTATTCCTTCCCATCCTGACTCCTTTGTTTCACCACATTAAACAGAGGCTGCTTCTGATCTGCCATCTTAACTGGAAGATGACATTTATTTAAATTTGCCCTACTTTGATTATTAGAGATGTTGGGAATCAGGCACTTGGTATTGTGTGTTGGTCATTTATATTTTATGAATTGCTTGTGTGTGTCATACATCCATTTTTTTCACTGATAATGTTATCTTTTACTTATAAATCTGTTCATGAGTTTACATATTAGAGACATCAGCCCTTGGATGGCCATATATGACAAGTGTTGTGAAAAAATTCTGATGTCATGTGGCAATGCTGAAAATTTAGACATAAAGGTAGTGGCTGTTGGCTTCCGTTTTGCACCCAGCTCCCAAGACAGTGGGCTAATGGTTTTATCTTCTGGCAACAGCAGGTGGCGCCAAACCACAGGTACAACCAGATGATTTAAGGCTGTGGTTCAAATGTGGATTCTGTTGGCCAGTAGTGGCACAGTCCTAGTTGGAGATGTTATAGATTTTTACCATATTCCATTGGAGTTTAAATTTTCCTTTTTAATTTTGTTTTCTTCTTGATACACATTATTTTCTTGATACAAATCTTCTTTCCTTATCTGCTATTTTTTAACTAAAAAATCTCCTCTCATCCCCCAAATATATAAACTCCTTTAAAAAAAGTATTTGAAGGTCTACTTTCCCATGTTTCTGTAATCTTTGTGGGGTTTATTTTTTATGTGTGTGTGTGTGAGATACGAAATAACTATTTGATACCATCCTCACTCCTACCCCTATGTCTTTCCCCTTTCCTGTTTGTTGTTGTAGTTAGGTGCCCTAGAGTTGTATCTGATTCCTAGTGACCCTATGTACAGCAGAATGAAACACTCCCCAACACTGTGCCATGCATGTGATCTTTTTTATTATGTTGGAGCCCATTATGCAGCCTCTATATTTCTTCTCATTTCAAGACATGACACATCAGCGAAAGGAGGTCCCAGGGACCTTACTCCATTTCTGCCATTAAGGTCAACTCTATTTTGAGGAGGCAACTCTTCCATAGTCATTTTTTGAATGCCTTCCAGCCTGGGGGCTTGTTTCCTAGCACTATTTCTTTGCTATTCATAAGGTTTTCAGTGGCTAATTGTTTTGGGAGTGGGCTGCTGAGCCCTTCTCCCTATTCCATTTTCTTAGGTTAACTAATTATTCCAGTAGTCTTTCCTGAGTAAGCTACTTTCCTACAACTAATTTGAAAATATCATTCTTAGGAAGGTCTTTCCCCTTTGGGAGTTGATTCTTGTGTTAGGTGTGCATTGTTGGGATTGTTGTAACTTAATACTATTTTCCTACATCTTCTTCCCTGGGAACAGACTCTGAGATGGAGAGATGTGTGCAGAGGTTTCTCAGGGAGATCTCTGGGAGAGATATTCCCATAAGGAAGTGGGGAATTCAGGACTGGCCATGGGAAGAGGTTGACAGCAAAGCTGTTTTAATCAGGCTTTGGCCAATCCATTGGCGTGTACTGGAACTGGGTTGGCTCTTTGGGGTTTTCCAATTTGAGGCAAAGTGGCTGGGCCTTTGTATCCCCCATTAGCCAGTTAGTGGCCCATGGACATTCTCAGGGTGATGGAGAGGGCGTAATCTTGAGCAAAGCCATTCCTGCTAATGAGGGCACAGCTTTGAAATCTTAGCAGCTAGTGGTGAATGCACCAGCACTGGGGGTGTATCCAGGACACAAATGTTTCCATATCTGGAAGCTCAAGTCTTTCCTCATAATTCTTCTTGGTAAAATCACTCAGTGTCCTTATTTTCATGTGCATTAGTGTTGTTTTTACAGGTAGAGTGTAAGATTCTAAAGGGTAGGTGCCATATCATGTATGTATTTTTGATGTCATAATAAAGCTAGAAAATTGCTGGCCTATCAGTGATTTCATATTTTTTAGAATGGTTTTGTACCCTATAAAATAGTAGATTTTAAAAGTCAAGGTAGAACTATAATGAGCTACCACTTAATATCTACTACTTCTTGTTGTTGTTAGGTGCTGTTGAGTCAGTATCCAACTCATAGGACCCTAGGTACAACAGGCAAAACACTATTACCAGTACTTCTCTGCTATTCATAGGGTTTTCAATGGCAGATTGATTTTTTGGAGTGGGTTGACATTTCGTCTCCCAAGCCTACAGCACCTCGTGTTCCCAGGTGATCTCCCATCCAAGTACTAACCAGGCCCGACCCTACTTAGCTTCTGACATCTGATGGGATCAGATGCCACAGGGCTATGTCTGTAGGCTAATGTCTTCTAGGATTGCTATAATTAAAACAAATCAATTACAAATGTTAGTAAGGATATGAAGAAGTTGGAACTCTCATGCACTGCTGGTAAGAATGTAAAATGGTGGGAGCTACTACAAGAAACACTCTGGTGGTTACTCAGAGGTTAAAAATAGAGTTAACATGTGACCCAACAATCCCTAGGTATATACCAAAGAGAAGTCAAAACATGTCCAGAGGACTGGGGATGTAGCTCAATGGTAGTGTTTTCCTAGCATATACAAGGCAATAGGTTCAGTCCCTAGTACCACAAAAACAAACCGTCTGCACCAAAGATTGTGCGTGAATGTTTATAACAGGAAAATATTAGTAATAGCAAAAAAGTGAAAGTAACCCAAATATTCACTCATCTTCAGTAAAATGTTGTATATCCATACAATAGAATATTATTCAGCAATAAAAAAGAATGGAGTAATTAATGGTACATGCTACAACATAGGTGAATGTGGAAAATATGCTAAGTGAAAGAAGCTATACACAGAGGACCACATATCATATGATTCCATGTATGTGAGAGGAGGTAGATTACTGTTTGCCTAGGGTGGTTGTGGGGAAATGTGATCTTTAGGTTGGGGGAGATGGGGAAAAATGGAAACTTTATTTGAAAATTCTCCAAATTAGGAACTTTCTGAATTAAATTTTTTTTCTTCATTTTTTTAGAAGACATATGAAAGCAAGGTATTGGTGGCTTACCTTCCCTCTCCATGGAGCAGGCACAGGTAGGTCTCATTTCCATCTCTAGGCAGGCCTTGATGTCCAGCACTGGCTCATAGTCTATGTTCTGGCCCTCCATTTTGTCCTGAATGTGGGAAATGCTCCCCCAGGCTGCTGATCTGTATCTGCATATCTGATAGCTAAGCTAGATAGCCAACTTCTGTGTCAGCCAGTGTTATGGGTGAGATATGAAATGTCACCCCCAATGAGTTCATGTGTTACAGGGTTTGTTTCCAGTGGGTGGCACTGTTTGGGGAGAATCTAGAGACTTTAGGATGTGAGGCCTAGCTGGAGGAATTAGGTCATGGTGTGTGGGGGGGGGGGGCGGGGATTCTCTTGGGGGCTGTATCTTGTCCTGAGCCTCTATCTGCCCTTCACTCTCTGTTTCCTGTCTGCCAGGAGATAAAGAAGCTCCTCTGCTGAATGCTCCTGCTGCCACGGTGTTCTGCACAAGTGCATGGGGCCAAGCGATCATGGAGTGAATGCTCTGAAACCACAAGCTAAAACAAATCCTTCCTCCTTTTAAAATTTTCTCTCAGGTATTTTGGTCATAGCTACTGCAAAATAACTAATACAACCAGGGAGCTTTGCTACAAATGCACTTGCAAATTGAAGCAAAGACATTACCAAAATATGAATACTGAAATGTATGTTTCTGTGGTGAGAGTTTCTTCAAATGCCCCACTTAGCAGAGATTTACTCTTGATAATTAATGACCAGTAATTGTATAACTCATTTAATTCTCATAACAATCATGAGATTGGAACTATTGCTCTTCTTTTACCTATGCCAACATTTTTCAAAAAATTATCTGAGCTGGGCATGGTGGCGCACACCTGTAAATCCCAGCGGTTTGGGAGGCGGAGGCAGGAGGATTGCAAGTTTGAGACCAGAGGCAATCTGTGTAATTTAGCAAGACCCTGTCTCAAAAATTAAAAAAAATGGGCTGGGGGTGCAGCTCAGTGGTCCAGCACCTGCAGAGCATGCAAGCGTGAGGCCCTGGGTTCAATCCCCAGTACCACCAAAAAAAAAAAAGTATCTGCAAAACATTTTTTTGTGTTACTTGGGGGTTGAACCCAGGCCCTTGTACATACTTTGCAAGTGATCTACATCTGGGCTGCACCCCAGCCCGCCCGCCCGCTCTTTCTTTCTTTCTTTCTCTCTCTCTCTCTCTCTCTCTCTCTCTCTCTCTCTCTCTCTCTTTTGCAGTACTGGGGGTTGAACCCAGGGCTTCACACTTGCATGCTCTGCAAGTGCTGGGCCACTGAGCTGCACCTTCAGCCCATTTTTTTACTTTTTTTTTTTTTTTGAGACAGGGTCTTGCTAAGTTATGCAGACTGCCTCTGGTCTCGAACTTGCAATCCTCCTGCCTCCATTTCCCAAACCGCTGGGATTATAGACGTGCGCCACCATGCCTGGCTCCCCATTCTTTACTTTTATGTTTTATTTTGAGACAGGATCTCACTAAGTTATGCAGGCTGCCTCTGGGGAATGGGCAATTTAAAATAATTTAGGCCAATTTGTTCACTTAAAATTTAAAAAGTAAGACTCAGTGGGATTATTTCTTTAAGACTTCAAGCTAGTTAGGGATATTGCTTGAACAAGGATTCAAGACATTTGTATTTTTATTTGTTCATTTACTGAAGTTAAAGACCATTTTCTCTTACATTATTTTGTGGCTTTTGGTGTTGTATCCTAAGAGGAAGTCGGATCAAAATATATAACTGAATAAAATGGAATCATACTTTCCTACTATACCATACAGTTTTTACAAATTAAAGGTGGGATTTTTGATAGCTTTAAGTAATTTACTTTGTTGTTGTTGTTGTTGTTGTTAGGTGCCGTCGAGTCGGTATCCGACTCATAGCGACCCTCATAGGGTTTTCAATGGCTGACTGTTTTGGGATTGCCTTGGGAGTGCATTGCCAGGCCCTTCTCCCATTTTTGTGGTGCTGGGAATTGAACTCAGGACCTCAGAGACTGCAGCGCAGTCCTCTACCACTGAGCTAAATCCCAGCCCAATTTACTTTGGGTAATGATAAATTTAATGCTTGGTTTCTTTATTTGTCACATTACATATTGTATAACTAGGTAATGTGATTATTTCATATTCATTGTGCTGTTTAGATGAATATAGTAGTTAACAGTTGGTGCTATTGCTTCATTTATTCGTTATTCACTTATGATTCTATTGACTTGTTCTCATTTACTATCTAATGGATTTTTCTATTTATCACTTATTCTGCTTATCTATTCTATTATTTTCTAGAACGTATAATTCTATTATTCATTTTATATTTCTATTTAGTTTATATTCTACCTACCAGTAATAAATCAACTCATCAACTATTGAGCATCTTGCAAAAACATTCTGCTGGATCTTGGGAATAAAATGGCCAAGTCATAGTGCCTTCTCTTAAAGAACTGAGTGTATAATTTTGGTAGTATTTTAAATAGTCACAGCAAGACTTCTCATATGCATTTTTCATAATGTTGAGAGACTGTCAGAAAAATAATTTACATTTTTTTCCTACTGAGAAACAACAGAAAGAGGTGATTCCCCATCCAAGTGTTGACCTAGATGTAGTTTCTGGGTTGCAGATGGCTGATTTATTATCTCCCCTTGCTGACCCACAGCTGCCCTAGTTAGAGACCCAGTTTCTATGGAGCTTGGCCCTAGAGGCTTACCTTGCCACCCCACTGTGCACTTCCACACCCTCTTGTCACAGACTTGCAACCATGTCCTGGTGTCCAGCGGTGCAACCCAGACTTTCTCTCCAGTTTGGCTGCTGAAGTTTTGTGATGCTACTCTGCCGCTAAAACCAAAACCTCACCTATCATCTGCTGTGAATGACTCATTCCACCTCCACTGGGCCCAATTGCCTAAATTCCTTTCTGATACTAACTGTTGGGACCAATGTAGGATGTACTAGAGAGGATAACATGTAAATTAGTTTTCCAAATTGTTCTAGAGTGCCCATGTCATAAGTAGGGAATCTCTTCTAGATTAAAGTCAGCAAATGTTACTGAGCACTTCCTCTGAGATAGGTACTGAGCTGGGCGCCAGGAACAGTACTTTGATGCTCTTAGAATTTCAGCTCACTCCATGGGATACAAATAGGCTGTTGTGGAACTTTACAACTATTCACACCATTGTCTCTGTGTGAAAATATATTCAAGCTCCACATGTCTGTATGGCGTGCTACCTAAAAATCCTGGAGCCATATTTTTGCTTTTGTACTTCCAACTTATTATTGGGCCTCTTACTAGCTTTGTGATCTTGAGAAAATGATTTAACATATCTATACCTCCATTTCCATCTGTAAAATGAAGATATTAGTTCCTATTTGATAGAGTTGCCATAGAACAAAATACATTTTATTTGTAAAAGACCAGGAGCAATATCTGTGAAACGTGTTGAATAGAAAGGCTTACAAACAATTGTTGCAATATAACTTCCTTTTAAACTATGGACTGCTTTCTGTTTTTAATAACAAATTGATGACATCAAGAGCCATTCTGTCCTTTCCCATTTAAAAATAATTCTGAGACTTTTATTACTAGAAGTAGTTGCCTAAAAACAAACCAAACAAAACATTATATAACATAGCATCCCCAAACCAAAACAAACCAAAACAAAAAAGAAGTAAGCAAGATTATGTGTATGTTGCAACACATTATTTTTTGTTTTAAAAATCTTACAAAACTGTAACCTGTAAGAGCTTGAGGGGTGGTGTAAGTTCCTTGCCTGACTCATGAATTGTTCAATTAGTAGGTAATATTTGCTGTAATCATGACTAGAAGAAATTCCTATTGATTTTTCTTTTTGAATCAGGAGCTTGTTTATACTGTACCCTGATAACTAGGGTTCCAGACAGTGTGCTTTTCACCCGGGAATAGCCTAGAACCCAGGCTTTACATCGTGATAACACCTTAACTATAGGCATGTTCATCACCATGGAAACTCATGCCCACACCTACACCACTATCCCTAATTTGTCTCAAGTGTCATTTTTCACAAATGTGAAGGCACTTTTTGCATCTTCCAATAACACGTCAGTTTCTTTTCTAATTTCTTCTGCTAGTAATACTTTTGCATTTCTATCTCACGTTTTGTAGTTTTTAACCATTCTTGTATCACTGTCATTGAATAATTCTTGGAGCTACGAGAGACAGCCAGAGCATTTTATAAAAGAAACTGAAGTTTGAAAGTTATATTTTCCTCTGTGTAATACAATTTATTAGTTCGAGAACTTAGATTAAAACCTGGGACTCTTGACTCCTGCCTCTTTCACAATAAGTTCCCTTTATGTCCCTATCTACCCATTTTTCTTTCTTTTTTTTTATTGGAAAATTTTAATGTACAACTTAATGTGTTTCATTCTGACATGCATTTCATTGTGACATTTCCATATATGTATTTTATCGTACACTGCACAGATAACTTCCCCCTTACCCTCCTGTGCCCCTCCTCCCCCCTACCCCTACCAGAGGCCTCTCTTCTACTTGCATGTCTTTTTGTGGGAATATTTTTCTGTATACCCTTGCATCCCAATTATGATTTAAGTCTGCATTTTTTTCTGATCTATCTTTTTACATTGTCAGTAGTATTACATGAATAATCTAGCCCATTTGCATTATTACCATTCTTTGGTATTATTGGTATTATTATAATTATTTTCCAAACTACTAAAGTTGGGCTGTTTACTTTGAGGTCGACCTCTCTCTCATTCCTCACTCCTCCTTGTCCCCCCTGCCCCTGTCTTCTCCCATCATTGCTTCCTTTTGCTAGATCCCTCCCTCCTTCTTTCCTCTCCTTGAATTGTCCCTTCTCCACTAAGTTTACATTAGCTTTTTATTATGTTCCAATTTCTGTATAGGATTTTTTCCTTCTTTTATGTTTGATTCAGCTCCCACATATGAGTGAGAACATATGGTATTTCTCTTTCTGAGCTTGTGTTCATCCACTTAAGATAATTTTCTCCAATTCCATCCATTTTGCTGCAAATGACATTATTTCATTTTTTTGATTGCTGAGTAGTATTCCATTGTGTATATGTACCATAATTTTTTTTATCCATTTGTCTGCTGATGGGCACTTTGGTTGATTCCATATCCTTGCTATTGTGAAAAGTGCTGCATTGAACATGGAGATGCAGGTGTCTCTGTGGTATGATGACTCATCTCCCTTTGGGTGTATTCCCAATAATGGTATATCTGTGTCATATGGTAGATCTACTTTTAGTTTTCTGAGGTACCTCCATATTGATTTCCAGAGTGGTTGAATCAATTTACAGCTCCACCAGCAGTGTAAGATGGTTCCCTTTTCTCCACAGCCTCACCAGCATTTGTTATTTGTTATATATCTTGGCCATTCTTACTGGAGTAAGGTGGAAACTCAGTATTGTTTTGATTTGCATTGCCCTAATGGCTAGGGATATTGAGCATTTTTTTCATGTGTTTCATGGCTTTATGAGCCTCTTCATTTGAGAACTGTCTGTTCAGTTCCTTTACCTATTTGTGTATTGGGTTATTTGTTTTCTTGGGTATTGTTTTGTTGAGTTCTTTATAAATTCTGGAAATTAGTCCTCTATCAGATGTATAGGATGTGAAGATTTTTTTCCCATTCAGTGGGGAGTTCTTTGACTCTGTTTCCTTTGCTGTAAGAAGCTTTTTAACTTCATGTAATCCCATTTATCTATTCTTGTTGCAATTTCTTGAGCAATTGGACTCCTATTAAGGCAATGCTTTCCTATCCCTATATGTTGGAGCATATTACCTGTCCTTTCTTGTATTAATTTTAAAGTTTCTGGTTTTATGTTTAGGTCTTTTATCCATTTTGAGTTAACTCTCATGTATATTGAGAGATGTGGGTCAGTTTTCATTTTTCTGCAAGCGGATATCCATGTTTCCCAGCACCATTTATTGAAAAGGCTATCCATCTTCCCAATTTACTTGCTTTGCTTCTTTGTTGAAAATCAGGTGGCTATAGATGTGTTGATATATCTCTGGATCTTCTATTCTGTTCCACTGGTCCTCAGGCCTATTTTTGTGTCAGTACCAAGCTGTTTTTGCTACCACTGGCCTGTAGTACAGATTAAAGTCAGGGATTGTGATTCTACCTGTGTTAGTTTTGCAGTTTAAGAGTGTTTTGGCTATACATGGTCTCTTGTGATTCCATATGAATTTTTGGATCGTTTTTTCTATTTTTGTAAAGTCTGTCATTGGGATTTTAATGGGGATAGCACTAAATCTATAGTTTGCTTTTGGTAGAATAGCCATTTTTACTATATTGATTCTCCTGATCCAGGAGCAGGGAAGGTCCTTCCACTTTTTAGTATCCTCTTCAATTTCTTCTTTAATGTTTTGAAATGATCCTTGTAGAGGTCTGCAGGGTCTTTGGTTAGATTGATACCAAGGTATTTAATTTTCTGGTGGGCTATCATGAAAGATATCTATAATTTCCTTTTCTTGCTGCCTACAGTTATCACCCATTTTTCTTAAGAGATCTCAAGGCTGAGATGTGTCGCATCTGAAAAGATCAAGTTTATTTAAAGATCATAGATCTTCCAGTTTCTAGGATCTCTTATACATGAAATTTGGTGTTGCCTCTTTAAAATCCATCCTTTTATAGCAGTTTAAAAGTTACCATTAGATACTTTACATTTTGTAATATTTTATATTTGAGGGAATGAAGGAATCTCTGTATGTGTTTTAACCATGAGAGATAGATGTAGTAAAGTAGTTTTAAAAATGCAAATTTTACTCCTCTTTAATGACTAATATTTTCTTACCTTTAATTCTACCAACTTTGCTTTCAGATGTTCTTTTGGAAGTAAGTTTGGTGAAAGTTACAGTTAAGCAAGACTTCCTATGAAATCTGCTAATTTTCCTATGACTCTGACAATTACATTTCTTTCAAACTAGAAGCATTCAGTCTGAGTTTTGGTGAATTTTTAATGAAGTTAATATATATATATATATATGTATATATATATATATATATCCTGTTCATTAGGCAGCATTAGTTGGTCTTGTAAAATTAAAACATTTTAGGTCCACATTGAAGAAAAGAAGTTATATCTGTTAGTTTCTATGTTGGATCATGTGTTTTAAATCCATTTTATGTAAAATTGCTTTTTATGGAATAAATTTCAAGGTGTTGAGTTTTTTGGAATCCTTGTCAAATTCATGGAGTAGTCTGTTGGGTGGGAAAAGCATTGTCCTAGTAATTCAGACACTTGGATTCAAGTTTTGTACTGTCACTTAATTACTTTGTGACCTAGGGCAAGACAGGTACCAAATCTAATCTGGATCTTGATCTATAAACGTTCACTATACTTCCTATATTATAAGGTATTGTGAAGATCAAATTTTGTTATGTCTATGAATATTAAAATCCTAAAGTAATATATGGGGCTAGGGTTTAGCTCAGTTGGTAGAGTGCTTCTCTGCTCTCTCTGAGGCCATGAGTTTGATCCCTAGTACCACATAAGGAGGAGAAGGACCTGGCAACCCACTCCAGGTATAATCCCAAAATAATCTATCATTGATAACCCTATGAAGAGCAGAGAAGCATGGATAGTAGTGCTGGACATGGCACAGTGTTGAGGAGTGTTTTGTCCTGTTGTGCATACGGTAATATGATTTGGACCTGACTTCATGGCACTAACAACAACAACAACAACAACAACAAAGTAATATATAAACATAGAGTATAAGAGTATAATATCATTAAATTATCATACCAGTGTTCGCATTCTTGAGTTCTCTATCTAGACTTTAAGAAAAATTTATACTGAAAGTGGGGAGGCAGAAAGGAGTGGGTTTTATGTCTCTGAAGATGATTTTTTTTTTTTTTTTTTTTGCGGTACTGGGGGTTGAACCCAGGGCCTCGCACCTGCATGCTTTGCAAGTGCTGGACCACTGAGCTGCGCCCCCAGACCTTTTTTTTTTTTACTTTTTGAGATAGGGTCTCGCTAAGTTACGAAGACTGCTTCTGGTCTCAAACTTGTGATCCTCCTGCCTCTGCCTCCCAAGCCGCTGGGATTACAGGCGTGCGCCACTGCGCCCGGCCGAAGATGAATTTTTATGTTACATTTGAGGAATTGTCGTTTGTACTCTTTTTTCTTGTGTTTCTAGGCCTAGAAACTTAATTATGGCAACAGGCTGCTGTATCTCTGATATGTTTGAAACATACCTATTGCAGTGGTTACATTTCCCACTTTTGCCTTAATTACCTGGAAAATGGTTTCAATGACTATAAATTTTCCTTAAGCTTGCCTTGTCCCAGCTTTTGAGAGATAACCTATCAGTAAGCCTTGGGATGCCTGCAGCTGTAGCCCTGTGGCATCCGATCCCGTCAGATCTCGGAAGCTAAGCAGGGTCGGACCTGGTTAGTACCTGGATGGGAGACCGCCTGGGAACACCAGAAGCTGTAGGCTTGGGAGAAGGACCTGGCAACCCCCTCCCAAAAATCAATCTGCCATTGAAAACCCTATGAACAGCAGAGAAGCACTGACAATAGTGTTTCCCCTGTTGTACAGAGGGTTGCTATGAGTCGGATACTGACTCGACGGCACCTAACAATAACAACAACAACAAGAAGCCTTGGGATATCCTGTCTGACAGGAGTGTCTTTGTATACTTGGAGCCCTGGCCATGCCATAGAATTTATGCTATCAATATGATTTATGGTGGGTTCTTGGGCTACACTATATCAGTTTGACCTCTGGAGAGGCTGGAGATTGAATAACTCAGGTGAATCATGTGGGTGTTCTATGCCTAGGTGACTGACCCCTGGAAACCTTGCTTTGGACGAGCTTCCCTGGTTGGCAGTACTACATATGGGAAGTCACACATCATTGCCAGGGGAATTAAGTGCTGTTTTGAACCACTTCATGTAAAAGGACAATTGGAAGTTTGTGCTTGATCTTTCCTGCATTCAGCTCTTAGTGCCTTTTGCCTTAGTTGATTTTTTTTTTTTTTTTTTTTTTTTGTAGTACTGGTGGGTTGATCCCAGGGCCTTGCATATGCTAGGCAAGTGCTCTACCACTGAGCTGCACCCCCAACTCCTTTTATATTTTTTATTACCAGACAGGGTTTCACTAAGTTGCAAAGGCTGCCTCTGCCCTTGTGTGATCCTCCTGCCTTAGCCTCCCAAGTTGCTGTGATTGCAAGCATGCACCACCATGCCCAGCACTGATTTTATGTTGGGGATTTTTAAAATAATATTTCCCAGCTAGGGTCCCTCATAACAGCCTGAGGGGCTGACCCCTAGTTGACCCCAGGGCTCATCTCACTCACTCAAAACAGCCCCTCCCATCGAGTGAGCAAAGATGGCCCCCCGGCCAGCTTGACCAGCCCTAACCACCTTAGTTTTGATTGGCTCCCCTCACCACCTTGCAGGTAATAACTGTCTCCACTTGGCAATTATGTCCGTTTGCCCACTGTACCGGCCAGCTGTGTGCCCTGATTGGCTGAACCCCACCATGTGACCCTTCCAGGACCCTATAAAAGCAGGGCTCCTGGAACCCTATCATTCCCTGTAGCACCACCGATCCTGACCTCTCTGACCGTCTCCTGAACCTCAGCACCTAGACCAGCGCTCCCTACTCCAGCAAGACCATCTAGCAAGCCGGCGAGATTAAGCCCAGGGGCCCCGAAGAGCCTCCCAACTCCTCCCATCCTTGGGAAGGAGGTGGGTAAAGAAGGAGAGCCACGAGAGTCAAGACCATCGGACCTCACCGGAACATCAGCGGCTGTGGCTGTGCCTTTAAGGCTGAGCTGTACCAGCACTTAGCCTGCAGCATTCCATGCTGCAGGCCTAGAGCCAGCACTTAAAGGGATAGAGCTTTGCTCTATAGGAGCTGCTTGCTCCTTGCTCTCCATCAGGGGAGCACCCCAATAAACCTTCCCTATCCTTTTCTAACCATCTGAAGGTCTCCCGAGGTCCTTCTTTCCCGACATCGGCCACGTTGTTATGTTGAGTGTTTGGCCCTAACTTTAGCTGGGCTAGAGCTAAAACCCCGACAATTTTAATCCATAATTTTATATCCTTTGACCATAATATACCATAACCATTAACAGCTTTTCTGAGTTTGGTGAGTTGTACTAGTGGATTACAGAAACTGAGGATGGTCTTGAGGGCCCTGGCATACCTCTGTGGAACTCAGAGAAGAGAGGGAAGGGGTTTTTCTTTTTTTTCCTTTCAGGTGACAGCTCACAAGTAACTGTAGCACAGCAGGAGACTTGAGAACACCAATAGCCTACTGCAGAACATTAAATATAGTGCCCAAGGCTAGTAGCCAGAAGTTATATACATAGTTTCATAGGCTGGGGGTAAATAACTAGAGAAAATTAGTGTGTAAATGTAAAGGAGACTTCAGTGATACCCGTAAGCTAGTGGAAACTGAGGACTTTTGGCCATATGTCAAAGTTATTAAATCCTCTGGATAACTTAGAAATGATAGCTGTGTTCTCTCAGTGCCATGTAAAAACAGACTTCTTTCTGCAGCAGGTAGAAAGCCCTTATGAATGCAGGCAATAATGTTCCTCTTTGTTTTCTGGATAGCTTTCAGCTACTTCCTGCCTTTGACACTAGTTCAAGCATGTGAAGCAGCTTACCACAGTGAACCTCCTGGGCATGGCATCACATGTGAGAAGTCTCACAAGTATCACAAAAGATAGGATTAGGAGCCCCGCTGTCTCTGTTTTCTTTGTAGACTTGCCATTTTGGCAGCTCATTCGTTGGAACTAGGTCATTTTGTTTTAGTTGGCTGATTTTTCCAATTCATTGTCTCAGCCTCATGGTAAAGCAGGGGAAATTATTATTCACTTTCAGGATTGATAAGATGATCTCTCTCATGATGAGTATCAGGGATGACTCTGAGTCACTTACTTCATCTCGTGGGACCTCAGTGCTCTTGTGGGGAAACTTGGCAGGGTCTAAGAAGCCCTTAAGCTCTCTTGTATCTTTAATATTTTGGGGTAAAATGGAATTAATTTTTAAATGTTTATTTCCTCTTGATCATACGAACTACATTTGTTATTGTTGTTAGGTGCCATTGAGTAGGTGTCTGATTCATAGTGACCCTACATACAATAGGTGGAACAGTATTGTCAGTGCTTCTCTGCTATTTGTAGAGTTTTCAGTGGTTGTTTTTTGGGAGTGGGTTGCCAAGTCCTTCTCCCAAGCCTACAGCATCTGGTATTCCCAGGTGGTTTCCCATCTAGCTACTAACCAGGCCCCACCCTGTTTAGGTTCTGAAATCTGACGGGATTGGATGCCATGGTGCTATGGCTGCCACATTTATTGAGGCAATAAACTACATTTATTGAGGGCTTAATAGGAATAGCCTGCAGCCGTAGCCCTGTGGCATCTGACCCCATCAGATCTCAGAAGCTAAGCAGGGTTGGGCCTGGATAGTACTTGGATGGGAGACCACCTGGGAATACCAGATGCCCTAGGCTTGGGAGAAGGACCTGGCAACCCACTCCCCAAAACCAATCCGCCATTGAAAACCCTATGAACAGCAGAGAAGCACTGACAATAGTGTTTCACCTGTTGTATGCAGGGTCACTATGAGTCGGATACTGACTTGATGGCACCTAACAACAATATGAACAATCAGTCCTCCAAAACTCGTAGATTGGATATTTAGTTATTGCAAGAGGTCTCTGAAGTAGGTGCTACCATTATTACCCCCATTCTTCAGGAGGAGAAATCGAGGGACAGAGTAGTTAGATGACTTGGTTGAGGAAATGCAGCTAGAAAGGCATAGAAATTATTCTTAGTCCAGACAGTTCAGGGCCTGCTCCCTTAATCACTCTTCAGTGATGTTTTCTCTAACAGGTAAGTTAGAGATTCTTGTTTTCTTTAGTTTGGCACATTCATTTGATTCATTAATAGGATGAGTTGCAGGAAAAGGCCTATGTCATAGTATCCCAACCCACCAGCTAAGGTGGGATCACAGTGCTCTTGTTCTAAATCAGTTTCTTTTGGCTTAGAAATGGATCAGTGCACAAATGATGGAATTGTGAAACATAGTTCTGAGCACAACTGCCAGACAAGTTCTGAGCCTACAAATGACTCCTGAAATCTTTTCTGTGAGGGGGGATGGGAAAGGAAAATGGATAAAGACAGGAGTGAGAATAAAAATGCCTAGCGATTATCTAACAACTGTATGCCATGGGCACTCAATGGGTCTCAATGAGCACCAGCAGCAGGGAAGTCTGGAGTGGGACCTAGAGGCCCCACTGTGTGTGGCATGTTTAGTTACTTGATTTTGGGAAGACAGTTATGAGCAGTGCCTGGAGACACAGTTGAGGGCAATCAGGGGCTCTCTAAGTGGTGACTACTTAGCTCTGTGAGTTATTGTGGTATTTTAATGACTTGTACCAGCACTTCTATAGCCCTTGCTATAACTTTGTACTAATTAAAAGAAAATGCCTCAGCTGGGCATGGTGGCATTTGCCTGTAATCCCAGCACTCAGGAGGCTGAGGCAGGAGGATCGAGAGTTTGAGGACAGCCTGGGCTACGCAGCAAGACCCTGTCTCAAAAAACAGAAACAAAAAATAACAAAAACAAACAAAAAACAAAAGAAGAAAGTACCTCTTTTCTTGGCACTTGGATTGGGGATTGGAGTGTGTTCTGGGCACCCTGGTGTAGGAATGACCTGTCCACTCCTTATAGGCCACCTTTTGTATTGCCACTTCTCTCCTAGGAGTGAGGAGGGGTATGCACATCAGGGTTTCTAGTGATGATGGCTTGCTATTTCCATGCTATCCCAGAAGGGGCATACTTAAGACAGAATGAAGGATCACTGCTACTGGGTTCAGTGACTCATCCCTGTAATCCCAGTGACTCAGGAGATAGAGGCAGGAGGATTGCAGGTTCAAGGCCAGAGGGAGCTTGTGCAATTTAGCAATACCTTGTCTCAAGATAAAAAATTTAGAAATAGGCTGGGAGTGCAGCTCAGTGGTACAGTGTTTGCAAAGTATGCATGCAGCCCTGGGTTCAACCCACAAGTGCTGCAAAAAAAAAAAAAAAAAAAAAAAAAAATCCTTCCTTCCTTCCATTATTGTTAGGTGCCATCCAGTCATGACCGACTCATAGCAACCCTTATAGGGTTTTCAATGGCTGATTGTTTCGGGATTGCCTCAGGAGTGGATTGCCACATCCTTCTCCCATATTTGCAGTGCTGGGAATTGAAACTGGGACCTCAGAGACTGCAGAGCGGTGCCCTACCAACTAAGCTAAATCCCATCCCCTCCTTCCTTCTGTAAAGCATCCCAAATCAGTCAAATAGCAAATTTATTGTGGGTTCTCTTGTGATTCACTATTAAAAAATCAGAATATAAAAAACTGTATAGTGTTTATGATTTCAAGTATTTATCCTAAATATATTTTGATATGTCTGTCTAGTTTTGTTTTTAACCAAACAGCAGTTGCCTTTGAGATTATATGTTATCATGTTTATGTCTTCAAATTTATATTACTTAACAAAAACTTTATGAGAATCACTGCTTTATAACATTATTAAGGTAATTATCATTCTTTGCAGTTTGGCCATGTTCCTATAGAATCATTTCTTGTTACAATACAGATCATCACCAAAATTTTGGACTAAATTATCTCACAAAAGCTAATACACAACCTGTCGCCCACACCCACAATTGATTATCTTATTCTCTTGCACTCATTTTAGTAGATGCCTTTTGGATATTTGTTATGCTAAGTATGGTATAGGGTGGAATGACCCGAGTTTATTTTGGCAAGTTTATCATAAGTGTTTCAATGCCTAGTTATTTAAATTCCTTTTAGGCCATAGGTGGTGGTGTTAGGTGCCATGGAGTTGAGTCTGACTCAGTGACCCCATGTACAACAGAACGAAACACTCCGACACTGTGCCAGGCCCAGCACTATGTCAGTCCTTCACTGCTATTCATAGGGTTTTCAATGGTGGATTGTTTCAGGAGTGGGCTGCTGGGTCCTTCTCCATAGCTTGTAGCACCAGTATTTCCAGGCGGTCTCCCATCCAAGGACTAACTAGGCCCACCCTTCTTTAGCTTTGGAGATCAGGCGGGATCAGATGCCAGGGTGCTATGGCTGCAGATAGTTATGATGAGAATGATCAAAAAGAATTAGCTATCAGAAGATCTGGGGAAAAAGCATCTCAGATAGAGGGAAAGGTTAGGACAAAGTCTCTGAGGCAGGAATGAGCTTATGGTATTCAAGGGAAAAAACAAGGGGCAATATCGTTAGAACAGAGAACAAAGGTGAGGGAATAAGAGATGAGTGGAGAGTTAAGCAGGGCCAGTATGTATGTGCCCTTGTAGACCATCAAAGGATGTTTAAATTTTGTGCTAGGTACAATAGGAATCCATTGAAGGATATTAAGTAGGACAGATGTATTTGTGTTTGTGTGTGTCCATGCATGGGTAGGTATTCAGGGGAGGAAGAAGTACTGATTTGTAGTGTTTTCCAATTTCTATGGTTTAAACCCTCCTCCACAGTTGATATCAAGCTACAAAGTGACATCATCAAATGAGGAGTTGGGAAGAGATGTGCAGAAAAGTCTCCCAAGAGATGGTAAAAGCAATTTTAGGCCAACACTCTGTAATTTACATACATATATTAAAATTCATCCTTTTAGGTATATAGGTTTGTGACAAATATGTGTAAGTTGTGTAAGGATTTTATAAACACCAATCTAACATTTGTAAACACCAATATAACTAATGAAAAAGGGTTGAATAATAGGGAAGAGAGGTGTAGATTGCTTCAGCATTTAGATAATTACAAGATATTTTTTTCTAAGTGGAATTTTCTCTGATACTGTAATGTTTTTATTTTACATAATAAAAGCATTTTGGTTCTTTAGTGGCCTCTGGCTGAGATTGTATCAGAAGACCACAAAAATAATTCAGGGATGAATATAGTAATCCTAAAGAATGCCATCTTTTCTGCTTAATATTTTCACATACAAAAATCAAAATTTCCTGAATGGATTACAATATAGACAATTCATTCACAAGGACTAAGGCTCAACTAGTATCTAGGGGCAACATTTGATCTGAAATATTATGTTTTCAGTTCATCTAGTTTATTTGTCTTTATTAGGGATGAATCTATTGCTTATGAGAGTTATAAACCTCAGCTATAACCTTGTAAGACTCCATTGATATAATTTGGACTCTAACTCAGAACTTTTGCTTGTACCTCTCTTATACTTGGAATATTGTTTGAATATATATTCAAAAGGGAAATGAGATTTGAAAATTAAATCATAATAAATATTGAGTATTAAAAAATAAGTTAACATTTATCGAGTGCTAACCGCATAAGTGCACTTTACAATAATTTTTTTTTTTTGTTTTGGTGGTACTGGGGGTTGAACCCAGGGCCTTGTGCCTGCATGCTTTGCAAGTGCTGGGCCACTGAGCTGTGCCCCCAGCTCATTTTTTTTTTACTTTTTGAGACAGGGTCTCACTAAGTTACACAGACTACCTCTGGTCTTGAACTTGTGATCCTCCCGCCTCCACCTCCCGAGCCACTGGTATTACAGGCGTGGGCCACCGTGCCCGGCACTTTACAATAATTTTTTGAAGCAAGTGCTTTTATTGTGCCCATTTGCAGATGAAGAATGCAAAATGCATACATTTTAGCTATTGTGATAGGGATTAGGTTTCTTATTATGTCAAAGTATGGCAGATTAAAGATTTAAGTGAATGTAATTGTATTCCTTCTAATTTTGTACTACCTGAAAGCCTCGTGAAAATCTAGGGGGAAATCTGTTAATTGTCTTTTAAAATTTTTCACATATATGAAAAGCTGGTAGGTATTCATATATCTGCACCACAGACAAATATTTTAAAGATAAAACAATATCACTGGTAATAACTTGCTGAAGGTAGAAGGTTTATTGAATACAAAGAATTGATAACAGATTGTGTAGGGTAATCAAATGAGTCAACATATTCTATATGATACTTTTCTGGATGAATGAGGATATCTGCTATTGATTGCCCAGAAAAAGAAAGGAACAGAAAGACAACAGGACAGACATTTTTCTTAGACTTGTTTTTTCCCAGACATATATATTGCCTTTTCTTCTCTGAGGGTTTTTGATTTCTGCTGTTAATTGTTCTGAGGTTTCTCTTCCAGGGAGTGGAGCCTAGTGGTAAGTATTTTGCTGCGTTGGTCTACTTCCTCAAGAACTTTCTTAACCACTATGGGTTTGGCTGGATCTGAAAATTAAAATTTAGAAGGACATTTTAGAGAGCTAAAAAGATATGAATAAGAAATCATATGAATTAAAGGAATAATGGGATTTTGATATAAGATGGACTATGTTAGAAAGCACAAATCCTTAAGACTCATTTTTTGGTGAATTTTGATTATGTGGTTAGGTAAAATCAGAGTGACATGTAACTTTGTTTAAAATTAGCACATATCACTAAAGTTAGACAGCTAGTACATGCTGATAGCTACTATAAATCTTTGATATCTAGTCTTATAAGCCACCATAATATAAAAACCATCAACTGTGTACTAGAAATAAGGTAGTATAGAATAACAGTGGAGTTTCATTTTAATTACCTTTGATTTGATTAACCACACTTCCAGATCCATAATCTTTAGACTTGTAACTCCCAGACTTACAAGCCCTGTGAAAACATCACAAAAGAGAGTGGCTTAGAGAGAATGCTTCCAATTCTAGATCCACTAGTAGGTTTTTTTTAGCTCCTTGGTAAGAACATATTTAGCAGGTTACACAGTTGAAATTGCTTTGCTTTAGCATTAAGAGTTAATACTTTTTTTTCAGTGCTGGGGGTTGAACCCAGAGCCTCACCCTTGCTTGCATGCTTTGCAAGTGCTGTACCACTGAGCTGCACCCTCAGCCCATTTTTTTACTTTTTGAGACAGGGTCTCACTAAATTATGGAGACTGCCTCTGGTCTTGAACTTGAGATCCTCCTGCCTCCGCCTCCCGAGTTGCTGCGATTATAGGCGTGTGCCACTGCACCCTGCTCATGAGTTAATATTTTAAATTTTCATACCTAAAACACAGGGCTGCTTGTATTTTGATTTTGTCAAATGTTGCTAATTTGTATCTTGGCAGTAGAGTATTATGTTTAACATTTAGCATTCACCATAATAAATGTAGCCACATTGGTTCATGTTCATTTTCCAGGGATCTAAGTCTTAAGTAAATTTCAGGATAGTCATCCTTCAGTATCAGTGGGGTGATTGGTTCCATGACCCCAGCAGATATCAACATCCAAGGATACTTAAGCCTTTTATACAAAATAGCATAGTATTGGCATAGTATTTGTAATGAAAAGAAAAAGAAGTCTGTACATATTTAGTATTTACTTTCACTTAAATCTTTAATTTGCCATACTTTGACATTATAGGAAACCTATTCTCTTTCACAATCACTAAAATGTATACATTTTGCATTCTCCATCAGCGTTTTATTTTTGAATATTTTCCTCCCGTGGTTGGTGGTATCTACAGAGGTGGCAGCTGTGACTATGGAGGGCTGACTGCCTGTAACATGTCCCATATAAATTACTTTACCTACCCTTCATCTCCTCCTATGAGGAGGCAGTAGGTCTCAATTTCCTTCTCCAGGTGGACCTTGATGTCCAGCAGCTGCTCATACTCGAGCTTCTGGCCCTCGGTCTCAGTCCTGACCTGGTGCAGCTGCTCCTCCAGGGCTCCAATCTGCGCCTGGATCTGTGCCAGCTGCGTGCAGTAGTTGCCCTCGGTCTCTGTCAGCGAGCACTCCAGGGAGTGTTTCTGTCAGGGAACAACACAGCAAGCTGAGGCAGATACACAGATAGGCAGAAATTTCTTTGACATAAGATTCCCTCTTCCCAGGATCTTCAGCTGTAATTTGTTTAGATTTCACGTGGACACATAGTTAAAGAAGACTCTATAACACTGTTTTAAAATGGGAGTATCTTTTTGGTAGAATAGACTTAGAGACCTTGGCCTGAGTGTTTCAGCGTTTGCATAAACATTTCCTTATGCTTTAGGACAATTATAATAACGTATGTGCACATATTTTGACACTGTGAGGGGCTTTAAAACCTACAGGGACATGTTTAATATGAACCTAGGCGATGGGAAGACACCGTCCTTTTCATACCGTGGCTAAGAGAGACTGAAGTTCAATTTCTAGGGTCTGAAGGGTGCGCTTCATTTCAGTCAGCTCGTTCCGGGCTGAGGTTGTGGCACCCACGTCTTCGGTGATCTGCTGCTGCAGCGAGGCGCTCTGAAACGAAGGAAACCAGGGAGCACGTCTTAGTTTTGTGAACGTCACTTATAGGCGCGGGGGTTGCTTTCTGGATGAAAGTCACCTTTTCGTGGAACCAGGCCTCCGCGTCCCTGCGGTTCTGCTCAGCCAGGGCTTCGTACTCAGCGCGCATGTTGTTCAGCAGAACCGTGAGGTCCACCCCGGGGGCCGCGTTCATCTCCACGTTCACGTTGCCTCCAGCCGCGCACTGCAGAACCTGCATTTCCTGGAGGGAGGGAAGTGGTCAGCTCAGTTACGCAGGAAACTCACTGTGAGTCTGTCTAGAAGCTTAGCTTTGGAAGGGTTCTTAGAAGTGTCCTGGTTTCTCCTGCCAAGTTATTTGCAGTGATCTCTCCTCCTCCACATTTGATACTTCCTGGTCATTCCACTTAGGCTCAAGGACGGTGACCCAGCTACCTTGTGGAGTAGCTTGTTTCATTCTGCAAGAGCTTTATTACGGAGCTCTTCCTTCAAGTGAGCCCAAACGCCTGCCCCCATAACTCCAGTTCCTCAGTTTTAGCGCTACCTGGAACGTCTGGGCTGGGGTTTAGCTCAGTTGGTAGAGTGCTGCTCTGCACTCTCTGAGGACCCATGTTCAATCCCCAGCACTGCAAAAAAGGGATAAGGACGTGGCAATCCACTCCCAAAGCAATTCATCCTAAAACAGTCAGCCATTGAAAACCTTATGCGGGTCACTATGAGTGGCACTGGACTCTATGGCACCTAACAACAACCACCCAGAGCATCTTAATTCCTTTTTCAAATGAAAGTCCTTAAAGTACTTAAAACCAACCATCTTCTACAGATCATTCTATTTGTTTATGGTCTAAATATGTACCATAAGTATTCACCCTTGTGGGTGGTTTTCAGTCCACCAGAGGACAGCTCCTATGTGCTCTCAGCTTGGCTATACCCTGAACACAGTCAGTATGAACATGATGAAAGGCTGAGTTTGAACAGCATTGTACAATTGAAATGATTATAAATGAATGAATGAGTGTGTGTGTGTGTGTGTGTGTGTGTTTGCTATGAAGGGAAAGCCACTTTTGAGGGAGATGGGAGAAGGACCTGGCAACCCCCTCCCAAAGATCGATCTGCCATTGAAATCTCTATGAACAGCAGAGAAGCACTGACAATAGTGTTTTCCCTGTTGTACAGAGGGTCGCTATGAGTCAGATACCGACTTGACGGCACCTAACAACAACAACATGAGGGAGAACATGGCATGACAGAGACAAGCATTACGAAAGAACAGACATTATTATCAAAACCTCAGGCGGAACTGGCCTTTTTCAAAACAAGATTATCTAGTCTAAATCCACAAACTGTTCCCAAAATGAGCTATTCCCAGCTAAGGTCAAGCCAGCCAAAGACTGCCTAGAAACCCATTATGAACACCAACAGCCCGGTCCCTGGTACAGAGCAATAAACTTACCTCATTGCTTCTGCCAGCTATTCTCTTACAGTGTTCTAACAAACTTTTTCTACTTTACTGTATTCTGAGCTCCGGTAAATTCTTTTAACACCTGCAAACCTGCCTCACAGCGACTCATGATTTGTGTGTGTGTGTGTGTGTGTGTGTGTGTGTGTTTATGTAATCCCCACGGAAGAAAGAAAGCTTACACAGTGACATTATAGTGTCCTGTTGGACTTTGGAGTCAGACAAATTTCTTTGTCAATCCTGCTTCTGCCCTGCAGTGGCTGTGTAAGTTTGGGAAAGTTGATTAACCTATTTAAGTTTTGATTTGTTTATCGAAAAATTGAACCTAATTAAAAATTGTGCTCTGAGTTGTTAAAAAAGAAGTGAAAGAACAAATCATAAGAGTAAGATTGCCAGGCATATAAATGCTAAAAATGCTGGTTATTATGATTACTATGATCATGGAAGCTAGACTCTATTTTGTAGTCCAAGTGTATACACTACTCCATCTGAGCTGTGTCCTGTTAGGATGCAGCAAGTTGGTACTAAGATTGTGAATGGCAGGCCTCACTAAATCTGTGTAAATCCACTTTATTTTTCTTTCTTTTGAGACAGGGGGTCTTACTGTGTAGTCCAGGCTACCCTGGAACTCACTATGTAGCCCAGGCTGGCTCTGAACTCGTGATCCTCTTATTTCAGTCTATCTAGTGCTGAGGATTACAGGCATGCATCATCAGGCCAGGCTTTTAAATATGTAAATTGAAATAACACTGATCAACATGTTTCTCTGCTGCAGAAACCCTCTTCCTTACTGCTGATTGGTCTGAATAATGGTAACTGAAGCTTGCATTCCTCCCTGCAGCAAACTCCTCAGGCTGTTCTAGCATCTTTCCTCCCTGAGGAGCTCTATGCCTTCTCTCTCACCAAATATGGTTTTTACTCCTGAGCATTCAGTGAAAACTGCTCAAGTTGAAGCAGAAAAACAAAAAAGATGTAAATATGGGGTCATGGGCATTCAAAAAATCAATTGCTTTCAACTCATCAAAAATTTATTGAATTACACCCATAGATTATAACCATATTTGAACCTGTATGGGCCAGATAAATGTTATTCACGTAGTTTTATTTACAAGACAGCCTCATGACTACCCAAGTGTCATTCTTAGCTTGATCTCCTGCTTTGAGCATTTGGGTTGACTACTTAAAAATACTGATTCATTTTCAAAGAAGAAAGACTCTTGTTATTTTTAGAAAACTGTGGCTCTAAAAACAATTCCAGATGAAAAGGCTATATAATCTGATTTTGAATGTAGCTTCCAAAAGTGACCATTTTGGTGTATACTATGTGCTTAGAAATGTAAACTCTAGTATAATAGTTCATTGCTGTTTTGCTTTTATAGCTATACCTATTAAGAATATGTCTTAATATTAAGTATATATACTTAATATGTGTATGAAATTAATGTTTTAAATGTGCCACTGTTATGGAAATTTAGATCCAGTTTTCATAGGATGTCCTAAAGTATATTCATTTTATCTAATTAGGCATAATATCTTAAGCAGACCATTTTAAATTAACTGTAATTACATAGCCAAGCACTGATCTAATAACCTTGATTATTCTGGAAATATGATTTTTTTCCCCATGGGAAACTGGATGAGAGAAAAGGGGTGAATCTATACAAGTAATTTGACACTTTAAAAGACAATATGGCCTTCCTGCCTGTCTGATCTGGGACTTCAGACCAACTTCTTCAGCGGGTAAGTTCGTTGTCTTTTGTCTGGTAGATACTGTGTGCAAAGGGAGAGCAGAATACAGAAGGTCAGCTCTTACCTCTTTGTGGTTCTTTTTGAGGTAAGTCAGCTCCTCACTCAGGGTTTCATATTGAATCTCCAGGTCTGTTCTGCACAGGGTTATTTCATCCAAAACTCTGCGTAGCCCATTGACATCAGCCTCTACACTCTGATGAAGAGCCAGTTCATTTTCATACCTTGAAAAATGTTGATGATTTTCCACTTTGTCACATGGTTGAAGACAGTCACCAATCAATGACATTTGAAGTGGCAAATTTGGCCACATGAGACATCTTCAAAATTTACCCTTGTTGTTGTTGTTATTATTATTATTATTATTTTGAGTAATTTGATAGAAAAAGAAGCAGATTTTTGGACACTAATTTTATAGCAGTTCACCAAAGCCAGCTAAAGTATAGAAAAGAAATAATGCTCCATTTTAAACCCAAGGGCTTTACAGTTGTGGAATAAAAGTTGGTAATATTTAATGAAGAGATAAGAAAGAAGTCTAACTTAAATCTTTTCATTATTCATCACGAATTCTTTTCATTCTGTGAATCTACTTACTTGAGTCTGAAATCATCAGCTGTCAGCCTGGCATTATCAATCTGTAGAACGGCATTAGCATTGCTGGTGGTGGAAGCGATGATCTAAAAAGGAGGAGTTCGACTTTTAAAAGCCAGTTTATCACAATGAGTAAAACTCAAAAAGTATATTTTAAAGATTAGGAGATGAAACTAATAAAAATTTATATAGCTAATGACATTTTTATCATGAGGTTAACCAACTGAATTTACTTAATGCTTATTTGCAATGCTAAATTGAAATTTCCTTTAAGAAATCACAAATAGGGATGATACATTTTTAAAGAAATCAGTGAAAAGAAATTTTGACATAAAAGTACAACTATGTGATTGCAAAATAGAATTTCTTACCTGGTTTTTAAGATCATCAATTATTGGGAAATATCTACTGTAGTCGTGATCAAGTCCTCGGCAAGAGCCAGGTCCAAATTTCTCATACCAGCCCTTGATCTTCTGCTCCAGGTCTGCATTAGCCTCCTGCAGAGCTTGCACATTCTCCAGGTAGGATGCCAGGCGGTCGTTGAGGTTCTGCATGGTCACCTTCTCATTGCCAGACAGAAGGCCCCCCTCATTCACAGTGAAGCCAGCGCAGGGGTTGCCTGTCCCCACATTTCCTCCTGAGGAGCTTCCACCAAAGGCGCAAGAGAAGCCACTTCCAATGCCTGGTATGCCGCAAGTATTTCCAGCCCCAAAGCTGGCTCCCCCACCAGAAAGCCTGAGTGATCCACTGGTGGGACGGGGATAGGACCTCCTGGATCCACTGGAAAGTCGAAGAGACATGGTCTCAGGGCACGTGTGTCACAGAACTGTATTCGTGAAAGCCAGTATGGAGTGCCTTTTCACCCCAGTGGTTTTGTTTGCCTTTTTATAGACAATTCCCAAGGGTGTTCTGTATGCAATTCTGCCTACATAGTGTGAAAACATGGCTTGCTAGCCTCAGCAAGTTAGCATAATTGGACGATTTTTCCTAATTAGTAGCTAACTTCGCTGGGCTCATTTCTGTAGGAGGGCAGTTGCCCTCCGGTTGGTGGTTATCTGAGAAATGGGTCTGGGTGGAGCAGTGTCAGGTTCATTATTACATGTTAAAATTGTGAGTGAGTCATTCTTTACTTCCACCCTAAGAAGATAAAGCTCATGAGTCCATTACAGAATAAAAATTTGGCATCCAAGGCAGGTTTTGAGGTTTCTGAGATTTTTCCTGCTTTTATTTTCACAATTCTTTCTGTATCAGTTGAGAATACAACTGCAGTCATGACTTTCCCAAACTGGTCCTTCAAAAACTAACTTTTCTTGTTTGTTTGCTTGTTGTTAATTCTTTTTTTCACTGTTTCCCATAGGAAATTAACTTCCATTTGGCTGACCTGCGCAACATATTTTGTTGACACTTATGACCAGGGGTAGTTGCCTTTTCTTATCCATTTTGGTAATTAGGAACACACCCCTAATTGCTGTTATGTTTTGTGGGGTTTGGAAGGGCATTAGCTTATTTCCTGACTCCACAAAATTTGAAGTAACTCTAGAAGGAACTATATCATCTGTCTACTTCCTGTGGTTTATTTCGCTCAGGTGAAAGTCTTAAGTAAGCTAACTCTTTACTGGATATGGACTCACATATACTTACTGAAAATCCTGAATGTTATGAAAAAGTTAAAAATGACTGATAAAAATTGTACATACATATATATATGTATATATATGTGTGTGTATATCAAGATGTTTTAATGTGTCTACATAGTGTAATGGCTACAAGCTAATTAGCATGTCTATTACCCCACATATTTTCATAGTGAGAGCATTTATAATCTGTTCTTAACAATTTTCAAGTATAAAATACATTGTTAGAAACTATAGTCACCTAATAGTCCAATCCATCTGAATTTATTTCTCCTGTCTAACTGAAATTTTGTATACTTTGACCAATTCCCTAATGAATGCATTGCCCTGATGACTGGTGATGTTGAACATTTTTTTTTTTTTTGCATATATCTGTGGGCCATTTGTATGTCTTCTTTTGAGAAATGGCTTTTAAATTTTATTTTATTTTATTTTATTTGAAACATGGTCTTGCTAAGGTGTGCAGGCTGCCTGTGGCCTTGAACCTGCCTGAGCCTCTGCAGTAGCTGGGATTAAAGGCGTGTACCATGATGGCTGGCTTTGAGAAATGTCTTTTAAGTCAAGTTGTTTTCTTGTTATTGAGATGTATGATTCACAATATTTTTCTCCTAATATATGAGTTATCTCTTTTCTTTGCTGTTTCCTTTGCTGTGAAAAAGCTTTTTAGTTTTATAAAGTCCCATTTTTCTGTTTTCCCCTTTTGTTGCCTGTTTTTGGTGTCTTATAAAACATGTTTGTCTAGATCAATGTCAAGAAGCTTTCTCCGTATGTTTTCTTCTAGTAGCTTTACAGATTCAGGTCTTATGTTTATGTATTTAATCCATTTTGAGTTGAGTTTTGTATTTGGGGTGAGGTAATAGCCCAATTTCATTTTTCTGCATATGGATTTCCACTTTTTCCAACATCACTGAAGAGACCACCCTTTCTCTGTGTACTTACTCTTAGCACTTCGTTAAGCAAATAAATTGTAAATACATGGGTTTCTAGGTTCTTTATTCTGTTCCATAAGTCTATAGGTGTGTTTCTGTGTCAGTACCAGGAAGTTTTGATCACTATAGCTTTGTAGTAGATTTTTAGATCTGGTGAAGTGATTCTTCCAGTTTTGTTCCTTTTTGCTCACTATTCAGGATCTTTCATGATTCCATATGAATTTTAGGATTATTTTTTCTATTTCTGTGAAAAATCACAGTGGAATTTTTTTAGAAATTGCATTGAATCTATAGATTACTTCTAATTTAACAATGTGATATCTTTCCATTTATTTATTTTTTATTTTTTGTGGTACTGGGGGGGCTGGACCCAGGGCCTCAGGTGTACTTTGTAAGCACTCTACCACTGAGCTGCACTCCTAGCCCTTGTTTTATTTTTTGTCTTAAGACAGTCTTGCTAAGTTATGCAGGCTGCTGCTGGCCTTAAACTTGCAACCCTCCTGCCTCTGCCTCCTGAGTCTCTGGGATTTACAGGCATGGGCTGTGGTCCCTGGCTTCAATTTCTTTCATAACATGTTAGAGTTGTCAGTGCAAAAACCTTTCACTTATTTGTTTACACTTTTCTTAAGTATTTCTTATACTATGGGAAAGAAATTGTTTTCTTAATTTCTTTTTGAGATAGTTTGTTATTAGTGAGTAGAAATGGTACTGATTTTTGTATGTTGATTTTGTATCCTACAACTTTACTGACTCCACTTGATAGTTCTAATAGTTTTTTAGATAAAGTGTTTAGTTTTCTATATATAAGATTATGTCATCTGAAAATAGGGACAATTTGACTTCTTTGCTTTCCAATTTGGATGCCTTTTACTTCTTTTTCTTGGTTAATTGCTCCAGCTAGGACTAATAGTACTATGTTGAATAAAAGCAGTGAGAATAGGCATTTTTGTCTTGTTCTTGGTCTTAAAGGAAAAGCTTTCAAGTTCTCACCATTGAGAATGATATTGACTGTGAGCTTGTCATATATAGTTTTTATGTTGACTTACATTCTTTCTATACCTAATTTGTTATTTTCTTCTTTAACATTGGATGTAGTTCTTCTTTTTCTAGTTTTTTGAGGTGTAGTGGTAGATTATTTATTTGAGATCTTCCTTCTTTACAGTAGATTTTTATTTTGAGAGTGGTGGTGCATGCCTGTAATCCCAGTGACTAGGGAGGTAGAGACAGAAAGATCACAAATTCAAGGCCAGTGGCAGCTGGTGTAATTTAGCAAGACCTTGTCTCAAAATAAAAAGTAAAAAATTGGCTCAGTATATAGCTCAGTGGTAGAGCAGTTGCAAGCAAGTGTAAGGCCCTGAGTTCAATCTTCCAATTGTTAGGTTCCATTGAGTTGGGTCTGACTCATAGAGACCCTATGTACAACAGAAAGAAATAATATCCAACACTGCGGCATGCCTGGCACTATGTCAGTGCTTCTTTGCTATTCATTGGGTTTTTAGTGGCTGATTGTTTCCTGGGATTGTTTTGGGAGTGGATTGCCTCATCCTTCTCTCATTTTTGTAGTGCTGGAGATTGAACCCAGGGCCTCAGAGAGCACAGAGCTGCACTCTACCAACTGAGCTAAACCCATCAATCCTCCAGTACCTCAAAAAAACCTCTAAAAATAAAAAATAACAAATAAATATATAAAGTAGTATTTATTGCTATAGATTTCCCTTTTAGAACTGCTTTTGCTGCACCCATAAGTTTTGTTATATTTTGGTTCCATTTTTTCCATTTTCATTTGTCTCAAGATTTAAGATTTTTTTCCTTGACCTATTGGTTGTTGGGCACATGTTATTTACTTTTCACATATTTGTGAATTTTCTGAAGTTCTTCCTGTTACCAATTTTTGGTTTCATACCATTGTAGTTAGTAAAGATCCCTGATATTATTTTAATCTACTTAAACTTGTTAAGAATTGTTTTGTGGCCTAACATATGACCTGTCATGGAGAATGTTCTTTTGTGTGCTTGAGAAGAATGTACATTCTGCTTTTGCTTCTACATATGTCTGTTAGGCCTATTTGATCTAAAGTATGTCTGTGTGTGTGCGTGTGTGTGTGTGTGTATGTATATATATGTATGTGTGTATGTATGTGTATATATATGTGTGTGTATATACATATATGTGTACATATATATGTACACACACACACACACACACATACATTTTTCTTCCAGGGCTGAAGGTCAAACCCAGGGCCCTGTACATGCTAGGTAAGTGCTCTACTATTGATCTGCACCCCTGGTCATTTTTTCGCTTTTTATTTTAAGACAGGGACTTGCTAAGTTGTGCAAGCATGTGGCATGGCACACTTTTATTTTTATTTATTTTTTCAATGCTGAGGACCAAACTCTGGGCCTGAAACATGCTAGGCAAGCATTCTACTGCTGAGCTCCAACCCCAACCTTTAAAGTATACTTTAAGCCCAATGTTCCCTTATTAATTTTCTATCTGGATGTTCTATCCACTGTTAAAAGTGGAGTATTGAAGTCTTCTACTATGATTGAATTGTTCTCTACTTCTTTCTTCAGATCTATTAATATTTTCCTTATTTATTTTGATGCTCAAACTTGGATGCATTTATATTCACAATTATTATATCCTCTTGGTAAATTGACCTCTTTTTAGTGAGATAATGACCATTTTGTTGCTTTTTTATTGTTTTTGACTTGAAGTCCATTTGGTCTGAGTATAGCTTCCCTTACTTTTTTGGGTACCATTTGTATGAAATATGGAATATCTCTTTCTATTCCCCTTCACTTTCAATCTGTGTGTACCTTTAAGGCTAAAGTGAGTCTCTTGTTTGGGCCTTATTTTTTTTTAAATCAACTCCATCATTATATATCATTTTATTGGAGAATTTAACCCATTTATGGGTAGTTATTGATAGGACTTATTACTGCCATTTTATCAATTGTCTTCTAGTTGTCTTGTAGGTCCTTTGTCCTTTTCTTCTCTTGCTATCTTACTTTGTAATTGACAATTTTCTTTAGTGGTATGCTTACCTTTATCTTTTGTGTATCTGCTATAGTTTTGGATTTATAGTTATCATGAGACTAGAACATCTTATTGATATAGTAGGTTATTTTAAGCTCATAATGCTTAAACCTCACCACATTCAAAAACTTCACACCTTTACTGTTCCCAATTTTATGTTTATGATGTCAAAATTTACATCTTTTTGCGTTGTGTGTCTCTTAACAATTATTTTAGTTTTGTCTTTTAACTTTTATACTTGATATAAATGATTTATATACCACTATTATGGTATAGAGTATTCTGAAATAGACTGTATATTTACCTTTATTAGTGAGCTTGTAATTTTTTTCTTTCTCTTGTGTTTCCAGATTGCAATGAGTCTTTTTGTTTCAACTTGAACTCCAGGTAGGCCTAATGATCATCATGCTCCTCAGAGTTTTTTTATTTTTATTTATTTTATTTTTGTTTTTTGTTTTTGTTTTGTAGGAGAATATTTTTTTATCTTCCCTACATTTGTGAATTACAGCTTTGTTTAGTATGGTATTCACACTGGTTGTTATTAAGTGCTGTTGAGTCATCTCTGACTCATAGTGACCCTCATAGGGTTTTTGATGGCTGATTATCTTGGGATTGTTTCAAGAGTGGGCTGCCACATCCTTCTTCTGTTTCTGTGGTGCTGGAGATTGAACCCAGGCCTCAGAAACCACAGAGTGGTATTCTACCAACTGAGCTAAGCTCCAGCCCCAGTATTCATAGTTAATATATGTTTTGTTTGTTTGTTTGTTTGTTTGTTGGAGCATTTTGAATATATCATCACATTCTCTCCTGGCTTACAAGGTTCCCATGGAGAAATCTGCTGACAGCCTTATAAGGGTTCTTTTGTATGTGATATATTTCATCTCTTGCTGCTTTCAGGATTCCCTTTGTCTTTGACCTTTGACAATTTGATAATAATATACTTTGGAGTGTTCTTCTTTAGGTTGATCTTTGTAGAGTTCTTTGAATTCTATATATCTGCTTCTAAGATTGTGAAAGTTTTCAGATATTATTTTTAAAATAAGCTTTCTACTCTTTCTCTCTCTTCTCCTGAAACTCCCATAATATGTATATTGGTACAGTAGGTGGTATTCCATTAGGTCCTTATGCTTTCTTTACTTTTTTCATTTTCATTTATTTTTGTTCCTCTAGTTGACTAATTTCATGTATGTACTAGATATCATGTAAGAAATATTTATAGAGTACTGTTCATAGTAGTCTAAATTAGAGAAAGACCCAGGAATCCACTCCCAAAAATCAATCCGCCATTGAAAACCCTATGAACAGCAGAGAAGCACTGACAATAGTGTTTCACCTGTTGTACGCAGGGTTACTATGAGTCGGATACCAACTCAATGGCACCTAACAACAACAACAACAACAACCACATTAGGATGTATAATTTTTGGCAAATAATTTTAAATGTATAATTTTGGCAAATTTTAAAACTGTTGCCAATCTGTTGGATGTGTGATGGTATCACATGTGGTTTAAATTTCTATTTTTCTAGTTACTAATATGATTGAGAACTTTAAACATTTATTTATAAACATTTATAAAAATTGATTTACAACTTGGAATTCCTCTCAGTACTTTAAAACTATCACTTTACTGTCTTTGCTTTGTATTGTTGCTGTTGAGAATTCAGTGGTATGCATTCTGTCACTCATTTGACAGGAATTATTTTTCTTCATATTGCTGATTTTTAAGATCTTCTCTTTGCTGCATTGTGGCTTTATTATGATTTATCTACATGTAGATTTTCTTTTCTTTTGTTGGTACATCATAATTGAAGGAGCCTAGTATACGTTTTGAGATTTATCAAGTGTTGATGACACTTTTACTTTTTTTTACTTGTGTGTTTTTTCAAAGACTAACTTTATGGAAACAAGGAAGAGTACCTAAACCTTCTAGTCTTCATTTAAAGAGTATTGCTGTTCATTAAAGGCTTGCATTTTGGACTAATAGTTTATGCTTGCATTTATTATAAATCTGTCTTCTGTAGAGAGGCAAGTCTATTTATCTGTTTGAGTTAGGACGAGGTGAACACAGAAAAATGGAAGTTAGATGGTTCTCAGAAAGAAAAGGAAGTCTGTTGGGAACAAGCAGAAGTGACTATAACTGGTATTCACAAACAAAAGAGGGTCTGATGCTGTGTTTGCAAGATGGCAAGTAAGCCAAGTGTTTCAAGAGAGCTAAGTATGTTTCTCTAGTCCTCCAGTTTCTAGTAGATAGATCCTGGATGTGACCTTAGTAGTCAGAATGAGAGAGTAATGAAGCATAATGAGAGAAATTATAGCATAAGAGTGAGGGCATCCAGTGACAGGTACTTAATATAGGGGCAGAGACGGGAAGTGCTGGGAGAGAAAACTTCCAAACACAGTGCTATTCCCAGCACTATGACAGTGCTTCTCTGCTATTCATAGGGTTTTTGATGACTAACTGTTTTGAGATTGTTTCAGAAGTGGGCTTCCAGGTCTTCCTCCAGTTTTTTTGCAATGCTGGCGATTGACTCCATGGCCTCAGAATGCGAAAATCAAGCTCTCCACCAATTGAGCTCAACTCTAGTACTGAGAGAGGAACTGGAAATAAGTAACTGGCAGAGAGGAAAAGAGTCTGGCTAGAGTGTTGTTGTTGTTGTTGTTGTTGTTAGGTGCCGTCGAGTCGGTATCCGACTCATAGCGACCCTCTGTACAACAGGGGAAACACTATTGTCAGTGCTTCTCTGCTGTTCATAGGGTTTTCAATGGCAGATTGGTTTTTGGGAGAGGGTTGCAGCCGTAGCCCTGTGGCATCCGATCCTGTCAGATCTCGGAAGCTAAGCAGGGGCGGGCCTGGTTAGTACCTGGATGGGAAACCGCCTGGGAACACCAGATGCTGTAGGCTAGAGTGTAGGCCCCCTATACTAGAAGCCATGCTTCTCATTATACCACTGATGCTTATGCTCACAAGAAGCTGCCTCTTTGTAGTTCCTCTTTGGTAGCAGTGGAATCTTAGTGTGAAAACAATGTGGTTCAGTGAAATTCCTATGCTGATTTTAGTTTTTGCAGTGGGACTTTGGTCACCATGGGGGAGAAAGTGATCTGGATATGAACCTAGGTCCCACCACACTTCAGATGTGTAGCCCTAGGGAAACTTTGTAATCTTTTCAAATACCTGTTTCCTCATAGATAAAGATAAAGACATAAGCTTTTGTCTGCAGTTGTGCCACTGTAGCCTTCCATCCTGTCAGATCTTGGAAGCTAAGCAGAGTTGGACCTGATTAGTACTTGGAGGGGAGACCGCCTGGAGTACCAGGTGCTATAGGCTTAGGGGAAGGATCTGGCAATCCACTACCAAAAAACAATTAACCATCAAAAACCCTATGAGTAGCAGAGAAACATTAACAATACTGTTTTGCCTGTTGTATGTACGGTTGCTGTGAGTCAGACCCTGACTTGATGGTACCTACCAACAACAACATAAGCTTTTATGAGGATTAAATTGGTTAATGCTTGTTGGAAAAGTTCAAGCATACTTAATAAATATAAGATATTGTCACTATATTGTCTGCAATCAAAAGAACTTCTAACCTGAGTTAATCCAATTCTACATCACTGAAATTATAGCTTTGATCATTATAGTTGGGGCCACTCTTCACACAAAGACCCCACAAATGTAACTGTCAATCCAAATCTATATTTAAATAAACTGTCTTTAGGTTGAGGTCAATTATCTTACCTGGGAGCTGGAAGTAATGGTGATCAAAGCTTGGAGATGACCCTCAGAGTGCCTAGCCCTCTGAGATGATGCACTTTGGTGTTAATGGGTCATTTTGAATTCCACATGGTCTACATACCAGCTTGTTAAAGCTCTTTAGTGATGCCCTGTCATGCAAGTTTGACATCCAGGTTATTGTAGAGCTTCCAGCCTCAATCTACCCCAAGTTAAAAATTCTCTTTAGCTTAGAAATTCCTGGCTCTCTAGCCCTAGCTGTACTTCCCAAAATAATTAGGTAAGGATGTCAAGCGTAATCTGTGTGCAAGATATGAGCAAGATTTAGAACCCCTCTCATGCATGAGTGGAGCAGTTTTAAATTTGTTTAGTCATCACTGTGGTAGGGAAAGAGAGATGCACATGTTCCAAATTGGAAAAACAGCTGTCCTGATTTAGATTCAGCAAACTAACATTTACTGATCAGCCGTGTAGGCTGGGCATTGCAAAGTGAGTAAGTCCTAATGATCAATGAGTATAATCTTCTACAACCACAGAAGCCCAAACCCAAAGAGATCAAGTCATTTACATGGCTAATTAGGGAGAGATTTGGGACCAGAGATTAGGGCTAGTTCTCTTTTCAATTTACTTTGTTATTAACGGAGGTCAAAGTGACTGTGAAGTAAAGCACAGTATTTTATTGGCACATCCTTAGCACTGTCACATGGAGATCAACTGTGGAAATTAAAAAGCAGATTTAGAAAAAATTACTTGCAACAGAAGAATTTATAATGAGCCAACAAAAAAGACCCACAAAGTAAAAAACAAAAACTACAGCTAGAACAAGATTTTTCCTTCTCTCAGAAAGGATTACATGCAAAAATAAAGCAAAACAAAAACCCAAGCCAAACCAAACCAAACCAAACCAAAACAACCAACCAAAAAGCATAAGAAGAGAAGGAAACCTGACTCTAGTCCTTTTATTTTTAAGAACAGAAGAGAATAATTTTCTTGGGTTATTGACCGGGAGATTTTGCAAAGGCGGATTGCTTTGTTTTGTAAATAACTTTTTCCTCTTTATGTTGCTTTAGAAGGTACTCGTTGCTCCATTGTAATGTTACTTATTTTAGAGGATTTTTCTTCAACTGAGTGGACTCTCAGTGAAAGGACATTGCCAAGTTGATCTAGTTCTTCAACCACTGTTTTGACAAACATTTCTTCTGTTGAGTCTAAAATAAGTGAAATAGAAACAAATTTTATTTAGTTAGCAAATAAGTGGCATACTTAACAAAATGGAAAGAGTTTAAAAGAATTTCTTCAAGTCAAAACCCTTTGATACCTTTGATTTGATTGCCAGAATTTATAGGGCTGCCTCCTTTTGCTTTGTAACATGTGGATTTGCTTCTTCTGTGAAGAGAAAAGTAAACTATTGTATTTTTCTTCAATAGGAAGTTCATAAATAACTATAAATTTGGAATAAAATTTTGGAGTTCTAGTTTCAGTAAGATTTAAATTCCTCTACACATAAGGGACATCAGTAAGCTTTTTGTGATCTCAGCATAGTGCAAAAAGAGATTATGTGGATGTTTATGATCAGAAATTTCCTCGTAATCAGATACTGTCTCTTTCATCTAGCATCATGGGAATCCCAAGTTCTCATTCTGATTTTTCATTCAACTAGCCAGTGAACATGATTGGGGTGCCTACTATGTAGAAGGACCTGGAGTAGGTGCTGTGGACAATATTATTGTTGTGGAAAATATAGAACTAAATAAAAACAAGTACTTTACATTGTTGGAACTAAAACATATTCGTGGAAAAAGTTATGTATAACATTGTATGAAAGGTGCTGCAAGTGAAAAATGAATAGTGTCTAAACATTTGGTATGAGAAGGGAGCGATCACTGTGGGATTCTTATGACAATAGGCTGAGGAGGGCATACCCTAACCTTTCAGGATGCAGAAGATATTACCTACTCATGGTGTGACCATGGGCAAGCATTAAGTAATCACCACTGATTACTGAGTGTTTTTTGTGCATAAGCCACTGTCAAAGCACTTTACCTACATCGTGAGTCACTGTGGCTGAGAGCAGTTCAGAGTATGGTTTTAGTGTTATCACAACTTTACCAAAGAGGAAACTGTGGTTCAAAGAGGTTAAACTATATACTCAAATCACCCAGTATGTGATTCATACCTAGACCTGTGATTATAGGGCTCTTTTTGCTCCTTGCTGACAAACTATGTAGGGTGCCTGTCCAATTCAACTTTGATAGAAGGTACTTGTGATGTAACTAGTGAAATAATAATAAAATAGGGTGAGTTATTTCAAGAAATATATTTAAGCATAAAATCACAAAAGGCAATTTTTCCCTTGGATTTGGGTACTGAAATTAAGTGTTCCCTATTTAATTGTCCTTTATGTTATTATACATATAAATATTTTACATACATATAACACTGATTTTCAAATTTCTCTGTTTTCATTTTACTTGGATGTAATATGGACATAAACAAGGATGTATATATGGATATGTTCTTTAGGAAATTCTAGAATGCAATATTGGGACTATCTATCTATCTATCTATCCACCTACAGCTGTAGCACTGTGGCTTCTGATCCTGTCAGATCTCTGAAGCTATGCAGGGTCAGGCCTGGTTAGTACTTGGATGGGAGACTGTCTGGGAACAGACTACAGATACTGTAGGCTTGGGAAAAGGACCCAGCAACCCACTCCCAAAAATCAATCCACTATTGAAAACCCTATGAATAGCAGAGAAGCACTGACAATAGTGTTTCGCCTGTTGTACGCAGGGTCGCTATGAGTCGGATACCGACTCCACAGCACCTAACAACAACAAAAATCTATCTATTTAGCTATCTATCTGGTTGCTATGAGGTTTTGTTCACAAGTTAATATTTACCTTTCTTCTCCATCTAGTAAGTTGCAATACGTTTCAATTTCTTTTTCCAAAAATATTTTAATATCAAGAAGCTGTTCATACTCTAGCTTCTGGCCTTCCATTTCTGTTCGAATCTGTTGCAGTTGCTCCTCCCTTGCTCCGATGTGGTCTTGGATTTCCTGGAGTTGAATGCAGTAATTTCCTTCAATCTCTGCCAAGGAGCATTCATAGGACTGTTTCTGAAAGAAGAATGAAGTAAGGCTTAAATTAAATGTAAAAAAAAAGAAAAAAAAAAGAAAAAAAGAATGGCATGTTCATATTTTAAACATTGTTGAGGTAGAAAATACTTGTACAAAGTCTAAGTATTTTCAATTGAAAAGCAAAATTGGCAAGATTTAAAAAAATTTCCTTTTCATTGAAAAAAACCATTTCTGAAGTTTTGGGATTGGTAGGTCAGATGTTTATGGATGACATTCTTGATATTTAATGAATTTCATATTTTTAGGCATATATAATTATATATATTATACTTAGTATTATAGATTTTTAAATACATGTATTTACTTACCTATACACACAGGTGGCCCCCCCAAGAGTGTGTCCCCAAAGGGTTCATGTATTGGAAGCTTGGGCCCAGTGTGGTGATGTTAAAAGATGTTGGGACCTGCCAGAGGTGCAGCCTAGTGGAGAGTAACTAGGTCATGAGGGAGCTGCTCTTGGAAATTAATATGGTTCTCGTGGGAGCCTATTAGTTCTTCTGAGAAGATAGTTATAAAACAGTGAGCCTGGCCTTTCCCTGTGCTCTAGCTTCCTGCCTCACCATGTGATCTCTTCTTCTTGCATGTTCTTCTGCCATAATGCCATCTTCCATGATGTCATGTAGTCAGGGAGCCCTTGCCAGAGGTGATGTCATGTTGTCTGGACTTTCAGCCTTTAATTCATGGAACTAAATAAACTTCTTTTCTTTATAAAATACCCAGGCTCAGGTATTTTGTTGTAGTAGCAGAAAAATAGTCCCTACATGTCTGTCAGCTTATCATGCTATGAGGGCTTGCATGTTGCTGTGATGCTCAAAGCTATGCCACCAGTATTTCAGATACCAGCAGGCCCAGCCATGTTAGACAAGTTTCAGCTGAGTTTCCAGACTAAGATAGACTAGGGAGAAGGACCTGGAAGCCCACCCCCAAAACAATTAGCCATTGAAAATCCTATGAATAGCAGAAAAGCACTGTCAAATATGGTGCTGGGAAATGAGCCTCCCAGGCTGGAAGGCATTCAAGAAATGACAAGAGAAGAGTTGCTTCCTCAAAATAGAGTCAGCTTTAATGATGGGAATGGAGTAAATCCTCTGGGACCACCTTTTGCTCATGTGGCATGACTCAAAATGAGAAAAATCAAAGTGACTGCAACAATGGGCTCAAACATAAAAAGACTGTGTACATGGCAGTGTTTGTCAGTGTTTCATTCTGTTGTACATAGGGTCACTCTAAGTCAGACCTGACACTATGGCACCTAACAACAAAAACAACAGCAGAATATGGATTAATACTCACACATATTTAATTTGATAACAATTCCTACATACCCTGGCCATGAGGGACTGAAGTTCTATTTCCAGGGTTTGCAGATTGCGTTTCAGTTCCATCAGCTCATTTCTGGCTGCTGTGGCTACTCCTGCATCATCCGAAATCTGTTGCCGTAGTGACGCACTCTAAAGAAGAATTGTCAGAAGGCCTGATGAACAGCTTGATTGTTTACCCAATAAGCCTGCACTGTGTAATTTGCCCTTGATGTACCTTCTCATCAAAGCAGGCTTCGGCATCTTTACGGTTCTGTTCAGCCAAGTCCTCATACTCAGCCCTCATGTTGTTCAATAGAGCGGTCAGGTCCTCTCCCGGGGCTGCGTTCATCTCCACATTCACATTCCCTCCCGATGCAGATTGCAGGACTTTCATTTCCTGGAAAAGGGTCCCGCATTCAAGGGACAATTCTGATTGATATTCACACCCTCCTATGAAAGGAATAGTGGATTTGAAGAAGGAATCAGATGTGGCCTAAAGGCTTCCTTACCTCCTCATGGTTTTTTTGGAGGTATGTCAGTTCCTCACTGAGGGTCTCACACTGTAGCTCCAAGTCAGTTGTACAAAGAGTCAGCTCATCCAACACTCTGCGAAGGCCATTGGTGTCAGCCTCAACGCTTTGGTGCAGAGCAAGCTCATTTTCATACCTTAAATGTCATCAAGGTGGTTGAGATTTGTAATCATAGGCAGGTATAAGGCACAACTTGTAAAGACATTTCATATGCTGAAAGTTATGACATTCTATACTTCTGAAGCCTCTTGCAATGGCAAACTGTTACAATAATTTGAGATACCTACTAATTTATGAATATTATTTATATTTGAGATACCTACTAATTTATGAATGTTATTTTAGAGGGGTTACTTCTTCAGAGCTGATTTTTGTCATCCAATGTGCTTAACAATTGAATAAAGCATTGCTAGATTAAAGAAAATATAACTTTTTACAAGGGCTTTTTAGATTCTGTTTCTTTATTGATTGAGAATGGCTTTATTGAAACATTTTAGTTTTAAATGCAAAAGATATGTTTTTTAACACCATGGTACTATTTTTACCTCTATTAATATAATTAATTACTGTATTTTCACTTACTTTATCCTGAAGTCATCAGCAGTCAGTCTGGCATTGTCATTTTGTAGAACAATGCTGGCATTACAGGAGGTCTCAGAAATAATCTAGATAGGGTAGATTTTTACAAAATGTTAAGTACCAAAAGTCAAAAAGGCACTCCAGAATTCAGTGTGACTCTATAGCAAACATCTACATTAGTGTCATTTTTTCTTTTCTTCTTTTTTCTCTTTTCTTCTCTCCCTTCCTCCCTCTCTCCTCTTCTCTCCTCTCCTTTCCCTCCTTCCCTCCCTCCCTCCCTTCCTTCCTTCCTTCCTTCCTTCCTCTCTTCTTACTTTCCTTTCCTTTTCTTCTTTCTTCTTTCCTTTCTTATTCTTGGGGGTTGAGTATAGAGCCTTGCACATACTTTGCAAGCGGTCTACCATTGGGTTGCACCTACAAATAATTTTTTAATTTTTAATTTTGAGTCATAGTCTTGCTAAACTAGGCAGGCTGCCTGGGCCTGGAACTTGTGATCCTCCTGCCTTTGCCTCCTGAGTTGCTGAGATTACAGGCTTGCGACACTACACATTTTTTTCTATATTAAAAGAAATATAGATTTTCTTCAGATCATAAATGTCAAGAGCTTAAGAGCCTTACCAATTCTTTTATTCTCTTGATCAAAAGGTATGAGTTAAATATAAACAATGAGGTGATTTCATCTATTTTGAAACTATTTCTCTTTCATTATTTAATTCTACAAATACACTGCCCTTAGCACTGGGAACACTGAGTGAACAAAAGCTACATCCCATACATTTGTCACATACATTTTATATTTTCTCTTTTTTGAGTTACACCCACCCAAAGTCTGTAGAGAAAATATGCAAATCTATGTTTCTTACTTGTCTTTTCAGGTCTGCAATGACTGAGAAATACCCGCTGCAGTCATGATCAAGCCCTCGGCCACAGCCAGGCCCGTACTTCTCATACCAGCGCTCGATCTTCTGCTCTAGGTCCGCATTGGCCTCCTCCAGAGCACGCACGTGGTCCAGGTAGGACGCCAGACGGTCATTGAGGTTCTGCATGGTCATTTTCTCGTTCCCAGAGAGGAGGATGGGCTCATTTCCAAGAAAACTAGTGCAACTGCCATTTCCTGACCCTCCACCACCATTGCAGAAACTTCCTCCAGAAGAACCACCCCGAAGAGTGCAAGAAAAGCTGCCTCCTGCTCCCGACCCTACACCCGACCCTACACCACCATTCGCAGCCCCAAAGCCCGTCGCTCCACCAGACAGGCGCACAGACCCAGCTCGCGAGCAGATCCGTCTGGATCTGCTAGAAAGTCTGAAAGACATGAAGACAGCACAGCAGGAGACCCTTTCCCAGAGAGGAGCAAAGCCAAAGTCCGCTTTCCACAGACGGTGGCTCTATGGGCCTTTTATAAGGATTCAGTAGACATTTCAATCTCACCTCTGCCAATCTGTAATAAAACCTTACTGCATCCTAATTGTTGTTTTCCATAATTGGGTGATTTTTAATAGTGTCCAGTAGGTGGCAAGATGCCCCAAGGATATTTTTTATATATGAAAAAAATGTCAGGTAAGGTAATACTGAATCATAGCCTCGAAGCATTAGTAATACTAATCACAGCCTCATAGACCAAAGAAAAGAAACTACCATTTCTTCTACAAAAATGTATAAATGCACATCTTTTTGACTTCTGGAAGAGAGTCTAACCCCTCCCCCCCATAACAAAGAATTAATAATTCAAATGAGAAATGTATCTCTATTATCCCCTCTTTATTGAATGATTTCTTTCTAATTGAAACCAAAGACTTGATATTCAGTGATCTTTTGATAGGGGAGTTTTTCACTTGATCTTTACAAATCTGAAAACAAATAATAGAAATCCTACATTAACTTCTTATCAGTCTCCCGAAAATTAATGAATAAGTGATGTGGGTAGAGATTTGTATTAAGATTTCCTGAGTTGGTCTAGGAGCATAATTCTACTAACTTCTGAGTCTCCAAATTGTTCACTTTTTTGCCTCAAAAATATTATTTATTGTACTTTAGTTTACATTTATGTATTTTATGCTTTATAAATTATTTTGGGACATGAGCTTCATATTGATCAGTGAGGAAAGAAATATATGAAGGAGAGGGTGCTTCCATCACTAACAAGAAAACCCAAAATTATGGTACCTAGGAGATTAGTTGTCATGGGGAAACAGACATTTTCTTCTTCCTTGATGCCTTTGGGAAATTAGCTAGTCTCCTTGTGCTTTGCTTCCCTCCAAAGCAAATGAACATAATAGCATCCAAGAGTCTTAGAAGACTCCAATAATGAGTAGCTCCAATAATGAATGACTATAAAACAGTCTGAAGGGCATAGACATTTTGTAAATGTTAATTATTTATATTATAATAATAAAGTGGACATGTCAGAGATGGTCAGGTCTCTATCACTTACAATGGTACAAATTGGTCAACTGATCACAGGCTTAGTTTTGAAACAGTAATTTTTTTTTCTACATGAGATTTTTCCAAGTTCTAGATATTGAATACTTTGAAAAAATCCAATGTTATTGTCACTAAAAGCTATGGAATATTCTGTGGGTTAGAATGCATGGATTTTTTTTTTACCAGAAATATTAAAAAATAATTAATACAAGACTAATTCAGACCATCCACTCATGTTTAGAACAATGCATAATGAAAGATATGACTTATATTTGGAGATTAACGACATAATTTTGTTGTGCCTTGGTCAAATTTTGAATCTTTTGCCCCTGTTTCTCATGAATAAAGCAAGAAAAACAGAGTATGTTGTCAGTATAATAGTTTAAAAGACTTCAGTTTCTTAGATAAGAGGTGTTATGAGACTGCAAAGTATTATTAACATAATCTATTTATCTCCAGGTAGTTTATAAATACTAATTAACTTATCTTTTGTGAAATAAGTTAAACATATATAATTAGAAACATTTTGGAGATGAGTTGGTTCTCAAACTAACGTGACAACAGATCACAGACCACTTCTCCATCAAAGCAGGAATGGAACATATAATACTTCTTAAAATGTTGTCATTCAAGTCTCTTGAATTCTCCTAATCACAGACTTTCTTTAAACTAATACTTACTTTATGGGCTGGGATTTAGTTCAGTTGGTAGAGTGCCACTCTGTGTTCTCTGAGGCCCTGGGTTCGTTCCCTAGCACTGCAAAAAATGGGAGAAGGACTTGGCAACCCACTTCTGAAACAATCAGCCATCAAAAACTCTATGAATGGCAGAGAAGCACTGACATAGTGCTGGGCATGACATAGTGTTGGGGAGTGTTTTGTTCTATTGTACATAGGGTTGCTATGAGTCGGACTAGACTCAACAGCACCCAAAAACAACAGCAATAATACTTGCTTTAAAAGTTTGGGTGTGCTTTAGTCCTTTCTGGAAGTGGAGGATAAATTTAACAAATTCACTGGGCCATTTCTATCTATACATTTGTTCCTTAAGCATGGTTATTTTATTCATGGTAAGAGAGCAATATCCACCAATATATCATTTATCATTTCTTGAAAAATCAACTAGGTATTAGAGTGTTACATAATATGTATATTATAGGTATTTGAGATCATTGAATTGAATTAAATTTTAAGTTATGCTGTTTCAATGTCTCCTCATGTTTAGATGCAGTTTTTCATTGTACTGTCTTACCCTAATGATCATATGCTAATTCACTCCTGCCATAAATCTCTTGTTTAGTTTCAAGTATGCTGTTGTTTAAAATGCACATTCTATGTTTCTATTAGCCACATTTAGGAAAGTATTTTTCCTGAATAGGAATGAGGTTTGGTCACTAGATTTCTAGTTTTTTTTTTCTTAGAATTGGATTATAGTGTGCTAATTCCTTCCATTAAATGGCTCCTTTGGTTTGGGAAGAAGGAGATTGATGGACCCACCTGCTAATCTCACTGATTGGAGTTAGCCTGCCCTTCTCTCGCCAGAAGGAAGGTGGAGTCATAATGTTCTCACCAGCATGTTATCATGTCAAGATTAAGCACACAGACTTCTGAGCCAGACTCCCTGGATTTATATGCCTTCATTTATTAGCTTTGTGACCCTGAGCATATGACTCAACTATTCTCTGCCTTCACAGGTTTCCTTACCTGTAAAATGAGGATGATCATGGCCTACCTCATCAGGTTGAGGGTTAAATGCTTTTTTAGATCAATTCCCAGCACAGAGTAAGGATTACCTATCAATTACTATTAATTCTTTCTTGGAAGTTATGTCAAAAAGTTATGAATTATCCATTCCTTCTCTCAACTTGGTTCTGGTAGAAAGAGTTTATCCTCCGAGTTATAATGAACTGGTGGTCAAACATCTCAAATACTAAAGAAATCTGACATAAGTACTTAAAAGTTAAAAGGATTCTAAAGACTTTTTAGTGCAGCTTTAGGTTCACAGCAAAATTGTGAGGAAGGTACAGAAAATGTTTTCATTTTTCTGCAGGTGGATATCCAAGTTTTCCAGCACCATTTATTGAAATGACCATGCTTTCTCCAATTTACCTGCTTTGCTCCTTTGTCAAAAATCAGGTGGCTACAGATGCATTGATGTATCTCTGGGTCCTCTATTCTGTTCTGCTGGTCTTCAGGCATATTTTTGTGCTATTACCAAGCTATTTTTGCTACTATAACCCTGCAGTATAGATTAAAGTCAGGGATTGTAATTCCACCTGCACTAGTTTTCCAGCTTAAGAGTGCTTTGTCCTAGCCCATTTTTAATTATTTTATTTGGAGACAGGGTCTCACTAAGTTACACAGGCTGCCTCTGGCCTCAAACATGCAATTCTCCTGCCTCAGCCTCCCTAGAATGTGGGGTTAGAGGCATGTGCCTTTGTGCCAGGCTTCCCCTATGCCTTTTCATGGGTTGGTGATTTATTGCTTTTTAGATTGACTAACATCCCATTAGCCTGCAGCTGTAGCCCTGTATCATCCGATCCCGTCAGATCTTGGAAGCTAAGCAGGGTCAGGCCTGGTTAGTACCTGGATGGGAGACCGCCTGGGAACACCAGAAGCTGTAGGCTTGGGAGAAGGACCTGGCAACCCCCTCCCAAAAATCAATCTGCCATTGAAAACCCAATGAACAGCAGAGAAGCACTGACAATAGTGTTTCCCTTGTTGCACAGAGGGTCACTATGAGTCGGATACTGACTCGATGGCACCTAACAACAACAACAACATCCCATTGTCTGAATCTACCCAGTTTCTTTACCTATTGATGAACATTTCTGTTGCTTTCCAGTTTTGCCAATGAATGAATAAAGCTGCTGTAAACATCCCTGTGCACATTTTTGTGTGAACATAGGTTTTTCAACTCCTTTGGACAGAATAGTAAGGATCCAGTGATTGCCAGATCATATGGTAAGATTATGTTTGGTTTTATAAGAACCTGCCAATCTTTTCTCCAAAGAGGCTTTTGAGTACAGAGCCATGTTCTGATTTTGATACAAGGGTCTAGGATGTGAATCAGTTAATTAGGAGGTAAAGTGAGAAAGAATTTGCTTTACATTCACCTGAGTATTTAAAAATGCTTGTGGGACTGATTGGAAGGAATATAGTTTGAGAGTGATTGGCATTCAGCGGATATGCCCTTTGTTCTTCAGAGTTCAGTAAATGTGTTCTGGTTCTGAGAAAAAGTAGGCTGTTTCTGCTGTGGGTCAGTGTTTGGGAACCAAATTCTCTCACCCTCAAATAAACCTATGAAAGGTTTTCTGCTGCATTTATACCTCCTCCGGCCCTTTGAGGTTAAGCCACAGGTTAGAGAAATATATTCATTGATGATAGATGCTATATATATATTTCAACTTAAAATTACATTTTACTTGAAAGACTCACTGCTCTGCAGTCTTGAAAGGCAAAAACTAAACAGAGTACTTGTGAATTCCCAACCTCATGGCAGAGTGAGAAAGATGACTGGAATTCTCCACTTACCCTAATCACCACACCTCTCCCCTTCCCCTTCTACATTCAAAACTCACTGTTTATAGCCTTTCCTTTATGTTTAGGATGTTTCTGATTCTTTAATTCCTTACTTTCGCTTCCATGACCATGTTGAACTCAGGAACTGGGTTTTATTAACTGTTTTATTCTCATTATCTGGCAGTAAGTGTGTGCTCAGTATTTATTGAAGATTAGAAGAGAAAATGTTACAGAAATGTGAAAAGGACTCCAACTAGTTGATGTAGTAAAATGATTCCTAACTTGTGAAGTCCACTGAATTAAAGAGAAGAAATTAAAGACAAAACTCATCCCCTGTTGGAGGGTATATTTAAAATGCAGAAATCAACAAAAACCAGGGAAGATGACTTGCAACAGGAAGAACTTTTATTGAAACACCACCTAGAGAAAGTCAAAGAAATGTTGCTACTCTAAGAAGAGCTTAATTCATTGGAAGAAAAGTGGGACAGTAAGAGGGCCCTTAGGAAAATAGTTTCAATTTGGTATTTTAACTTAGGGTCCCTTCTTTTTAGGCAGGGGCTGGAGTTCAGGAAGGCACCCTCTGTTCACTCTTGTTGTTGACTTTGGTGGATTTCTCTTCCATGGCATGAACTCTGGATGACAGAACTTTGCCGCGAGGATCTATTTCTTCGACAACTGTCTTAATGATGGCAGATTTAGATGGATCTAAAATGACACATATGAACTCTTAGAATTTATTAAATTTGCAAATGGAAAATAATTAATTCACAAATGAGAAATAACTACTCATTTAAAACATTAAAAAAAAAAAAAAGAAACCACATGAAATACTTCACACAGTTTTTATTTACCCTTTATCTGATTTCCTGGTCCTCCATGGCCTTTTGACTTAAAACAAGAGCTGCAAAAATAGATTTTGCATTATTTTAGTGTGTGCTTTGTTAAGGAAACTGAAAAGCACTGATTAAAGTAAGAGTTTACTGAGTACTGAAATAATAGTGGAAGAGGTTTTATCTATACACAATTTTGATCTTAGACACTTTGTACTTGATTTCAAATAATCTTCAGTAGTCCCAAAATAAATGGTCTTCTCAGTGGCACACTACTTACCCATCATCTCCATCTATCAGGCGGCAGTAGGTCTCAATTTCCTTCTCTAGGTGGACCTTGATGTCCAGCAGCTGCTCATACTCGAGCTTCTGGCCCTCAGTCTCAGTCCTGACCTGGTGCAGCTGCTCCTCCAAGGCCCCAATCTGTGCCTGGATCTGCGCCAGCTGTGTGCAGTAGTTGCCCTCGGTCTCTGTCAGGGAGCACTCCAGGGAGTGTTTCTGTGGTTTGGTAAGAAAGTTTTGTAATAAATGTCACCACACTGTTTCAGGATAAGAAAGTCATTTTAAGAGATAACTAAAAGAGTTATTTTACATAATGGAAATAATTATATTCATCTAGAAGTTTCCATTTGTTCAATATTAGCTACTGTTTTTGTTGGATGTTATACTATTTGCCTGCCTGCCTGCCTGCCTGCCTTCCCTTTCTCCCTCCCTTCCTTCCTTCCTTCCTTCCTTCCTTCCTTCCTTCCTTCCTTCCTTCCTTTGAGTATTTTGCTATGTAGCCCAAGCTGGTAAGATCCTCCTGCCTCAGCCTCCAGGATGCTGGGATTATGGGTGTCATCAAGTCCAGCTTTGCCACAATGTTTTTCTGTTTAAGAATGATAAAGTTGTTGGTGAATGTTCCTCATAGGCTTAGGAATGTTAGAAAAGGTAAAAGTGTTTCTTCATGGGGCACAGTCTAAAGATCCCTATCCCCGACACCAGGATATCCTGTACTTAAGGAGGCTGGCACAATTTGCAACTTTTCTCAGGAATAAAAGCTCCCATACACTTTGCTAACTCATTCCTAATCATGTGACAATCTTGCCTCATTCGACTGTAGGTTTTCTGTGAAAACAATATCCTACAGTCAACTGCATAAACTTGACATAAGTAGAGTGAACTAAATAAAATAATTATCCTTTTAAGCTTTAAGTAGTTAGATTCCTTGGCTTGTGAATCCAAATGAGTTTATATGAAGCCAAGGGGGGAGCACCAGTATAATTTTACATGGAATGAAGATGAGCATGTTCTACACTTTCATAGCCAAGTATTTTTGTGTAATCCCGGATTATATGTACATTCATAATGCCTTTTGTGGATAAACTCTGGAGATTTCCTAGCCATAGTGGGAAAAGTACAGACTTGGGAGTTAGAAAATTTGGAGAGAAATTTTGTTTCCTTCGTATCCAACAGTGGGTTTATGAGAATTACTTAAATTCTTTGAATCACAGATTCTTCTTTTGGAGATAATGAGTTATAAAGTCAGCCTGCCTGTGCCTGAGGGTTATTGTGGACTAACATATGGGTGAAACTGCTGGGCCAACCCTTAATGAAAAAGATTATTATTATCATTACGAATGTTTAGCTTTAGAGTCAACCTTCCTGTTCCTACTCTGCTCCTTGTTTATGCCACTTAAAAGGAACTTAAGTGCTCTTCATTAACTGGCTACAAGGAAGACTAGATGGGGAAACTGGGAAAGGTGCAAACATATTTTTGCTCTCTATAGACAGTGGCTTTTGATCTTTTGACTTGGTAGAGAAAGTTCAATGTAAAAATTATTTTCTTTGATGAGTACCTGAAGATAACTATTTACTGATTTCTAATGCTTCACAATGATTAGTATGTAGGCATTATTTTCAGGCAAAGTATCATATGCCAATGCAAATATGTCTTATGTTGACATAGTAATTAATGGATAAAATCCTGAAGAAAACTCTCTTTTTCTTTTTTGGTACTGGGGGTTGAACCCAGGGCCTCGTGCCTGAATCCTTTGCAAGTGCTGGACCACTGAGCTGTGCCCCAGCCCATTTTTTTTAACTTTTTGAGACAGGGTCCTGCTAAGTTATGCAGACTTCCTCTGGTCTTGAACTTGCCATCCTCCTGCCTCCGCCTCCTAAGCCGCTGATATTACAGGTGTGTGCCACCGCCCCCAGGTCTTTTTCTCAATTTCTAAAGGAAATCTGTTTTGTACTTTGTACTTACCATTGCTAAGAGGGACTGAAGTTCAATCTCCAGGGTTTGAAGAGTACGTTTCATCTCAGTAAGCTCATTCCGAGCTGAGGTGGTGGCGCCAGCATCCTCAGAAATCTGCTGTTGTAGAGAACTGCTCTGCAAAGTTAGAAACTTGCGTTAGGGCCAAGCAGTCTGCATTACACCAAGTGTCAGGTATGCGCATCCTGGTTGTTAGGTGCCTTTGAGTCGAGATCAACTCATAGCGACCCTATGTACAACAGACCAAACACTACCTGACACTGTGCTGTGCCTGGCACTATGTCAGTGCTTCTCTGCTATTCATAGGGTTTTCAATGGCTGAATGTTTTTTGGGAGTGGATTGCTGGGTCCTTCTCTCAAGCCTACAGCACCTGGTGTTCCCAGGTGGTGTCCCATCCAAGGACTAACCAGGCCCGACCCTGCTTAGCTTCCAAGATCTGTTTGGCACAGGTGGTAAAGCTGTAGGCAAGGGCACTCTAGTGGGGCTTTACCTTTTCATTGAACCAGGCCTCGGCATCCCTGCGGTTCTGCTCAGCTAAGGCTTCGTACTCAGTTCTCATGTTGTTCAGCAGAACAGTGAGGTCCACTCCGGGGGCCGCATTCATCTCCACGTTCACGTTGCCTCCAGCCGCACATTGCAGAGCCTTCATTTCCTGAGATTTGTTTAACCACATTGTTGTTGTTGTTGTTGTTGTTAGGCGTCATTGAGTTGGTGTCCGACTCATAGTGACCCTACTCCAACAGGTTAAACAGTATTGCTACTGCTTCTCTGCTATTCATAGGGTTTTCAATGTCGGATTATTTTTTGGGAGTGGGTTGGCTGGTCTTTCTCCTAAGCCTATAGCACCTGGTGTTCCAGGTGGTCTCCCATCCAAGGACTAACCAGGCCCGACCCTGCTTAGCTTCTGAGATCTGACAGGATCAGACACCACAGTGGTATGGTTGTAGGTTTCAGCACATTAGGATTTGACTATTTTAAAGGAGCCAGAGGGACAGGATCTATATCTTTGTTGTTGTTAGGTGCCGTTGAGCCATGTTCGACTCATAGCGACCCTCATAGGAATTTCAATGCCTTATTGTTTCAGGACTGTTTTGAGAGTGGATTGCCAAATCTGTTGACCATTTTTGTAGTGCTGGGGATAGAACTGAGGGCCTCAGAGAGTGCTGAGCAACACTCTACCAGTTGAGATATTCCCTCCCCAATCCACAGAAGCTTTTTATGAGGTTTGTTGCTCTTGAGAGGGACAGTTGAAACATTTCAAAGCCATTGGGAGAAACCGAGAAGCTCCTTGGAATTAATTTCAGATATTTATCATGTGAAATTAATTTTTAATTTTGGGAGGGAGGCAAACTGTGAAAGGCAGGGAGGTAGAACACCTACCTCCTCATGATTCTTCTTGAGGTAAGCCAACTCCTCGCTGAGTGTTTCCAGCTGGACCTCAAGGTCCGTTCTGCACAAGGTCAGCTCATCCAGCACCCTGCGCAAGCCATTGATGTCTGCCTCAACACTCTGATGAAGGGCCAGTTCATTCTCAAACCTTAGAGACATATTTGAAAAGTTCAGTCTTAGTCATTAGACATTAGTTACATCACTTTTTAGATCATCTTAAACATAAACTAAGCTTGGTGGAAAAACTGTTAAAATAATATATAAAACTTTAGTTGGACTGTTCATAATGGAATAAATATACTTCTTTGAAGCAAGAGAGTGGGAATCAAAACTGTCTTCTCTATGATCTTGACATTCACTGGTGTTAGCCCTCAAATTTCCCAAGTAAAATAGATTATGCAGTTAGTCATTCTAGTATGCATTTGGTTTAAAATAAAGGAATAAACGAAAAGAATAGTGCTGATCTCAGATAGCCGAAATAAGAGAGGAAAATGCTTAGCTAATGCTTTTTGTGTTTCTCTTCAGCTCTACTTACTTCAGTCTGAAGTCATCAGCTGTTAGCCTCGCGTTATCATTTTGTAGGACAACATTGGCGTTATTTGTAGTAGCAGAAATGATCTGACAAATGGAGAGTACTCACTTGAGTGAAGAAATACTTTCAAAAATTCAAATTTCTTTGAAATAAAATTAGCTATGAAATTATACTTATTTATACTAATGAAATTATACTAATAGGTATCCAATGTATCCTCTATGTGTCTGTCAGCTTGTTGTGCTGTGGGGGCTTGCGTGTTGCTGTGATGCTGAAAGCTATGCTACTAGTATTTCAGATGCCAGCTGGGACACCAATGGTGAACAGGTTTCAGCTGAGCTTCCAGACTAAGACAGACTTGGGGAAAGACCCTGCAGCCTCCTCCAGAAACAATTAGCTATTGAAAATTCTATCAACAGCAGATAAGCACTGTCAAATATTGCTCTGGAAAATGAGCACCCCCACCCCTCAGGCTGGAAGGCATTCAAAAAACAACAGGGGAAGAGTTGCCTCCTCAAAGTGGGACCTTTGTAATGAGAATGCAGTAAAGTCCCTGGGACCTCCTTTTGTTGATGTGGCACAACTCAAAAGGAGAAGAAACCTAGTGACTACAACACTGGGCTTAAACATAAAAAGATACTGTGCACAAAAAGATAGTGTGGGTAGTATTTTGTTCTGTTATTCAGAGGGTTGCTATGAGTCAGATCCAACTTGCCAGCACCTAACAATAACAACAACAAATCTACTATATATATCTATACCTAATGATAAGATGATTATTTTGAAAATGGGAAATTGAGGTATGGCCTCTTTTATTCCCTTTTCTACTAGAAAAAATTTCTTCAAAGTATATGCATGTATGAAAATGTCACAATGAAACTCATTATTTGGTACAATTAATATACACTAATATAAGTCGGACTCCATGGCACCTAACAACAACCACAACAATAAAAGAGGAAAAGGAAAAATTAATTTCTATGGGAAGGCTTATAAGTATATACTTGTAGACAGTGGGTAGTTTTTAATATTTTACTATTGGTAAAAACATACATGCATACCTCATACCAGGCAATGGGTAGACCACATGCAAAGATTAGAATTTTAATAAAGATTATTTTTAACACAAACATGAGCTACCAAAATTTAGAAGCTGAGCCCAAAGCCCTGTTGAGACAGTTTATACTTTTGTTTCTATAAGTGTGGCTATATACTCTCATGAATGTTAATACCCACAACATTGTGTTTCTTACCTGCTTCCTAAGGTCATCAATTATTGGAAAGTATCTGCTGTAATCATGATCAAGGCCTCGGCAAGAACCAGGTCCAAATTTCTCATACCAGCCCTTGATCTTCTGCTCCAAGTCAGCGTTGGCTTCTTCTAGTGCTTGAACATTCTCCAGGTAGGTGGCCAGGCGGTCATTGAGGTTCTGCATAGTCACCTTCTCGTTGCCGGACGGGAGGCCATATTCATTTCCAGTGAAGGCAGCACAAGAAGTACTCCCCATGGCCAGCACTCCACCATAGCCTCCTGCTGATGAGCTGCCCCCAAAGGCACATGAGAAGCCACTTCCAATGCCTGGCATACTACATGCATTTCCAGCCCTGAAGCCTGCTCCTCCACTAGAGAGCCTCACAGAGCCCAGCCCTCTGGATGGTGAAGAAAAGCTCACAGACATGGTGCCCAGACTAGAGTGATGTGCAGATGGTGAATGACCTATTCAATTTAGTTTGCTTTATATACACATTATTAGGGTGTTTCTTGGTGAACTTTGCTGCTCATAGCAAAATGGTGTTTGCCAGCTCATTGTGAATTATCCATAATTGAGTGATTTTTTTTTTTTTAATGAATGTCTTTACCCTACTGTGTCCATTTCTGTAGGTGGATAGTTACCTTGGGGTTGTTATCTCAGGAATGGGGCAGGGTGGTGTATTATCAGGGTTATTATAGGGATGCCTTTCAAATTTAGTCTGAGTAACCCTTCCTGTCTTCCAGATTTCAGAAATACAGAATTCCTATAAGAACAAAAAAATGTGGTAGACAAATTTCTCTTTCCCTTGCCAAACTGACAACTTTGTTTTTCTCCAGCAAGTGAAACATCATAGTCATAGTTTTTTACCAAATCTGTTGAAAATAGTTTCAAGACTATAAGCCCAGGATACAAGAGGAAGGAGGACAGGTCCTAAACGAAAATTGAGGAAATAAATGGTATCTTTTTTGGAGACAGAAAGCCTTCCTTTGATCTTTTTCCTTCCTGAATTACCATTTAATCTGTACTAATTTTTGTCTGTGGCAGAGAGACATGATAATCCATTCCCGAGGCAATCCCCAAACAATCAGCCATTGAAAATCCTATGAGGATTGCTATGAATTGGACACAATTCGAAGGCACCTAACAATAGCAACAACAATAACAACAAGTTTTTGTCTAAACTCTGTTGCTGATTAGGTTACGTAAGGGAATTGGTTAACCTCTATGAGCCTCCGTTTGCTCAGCTATAAATGAAGAACCTTGCTTATGGCCTCTGTGTTCCCTTTCTATCTCTGGTTTCTATCTCCCATTTCTTTTCTTTCTTTCCCTTTTTCCAGTACTAGAGGGTTGAACCCAGGGCCTCATGCATGTTAGGCAAGTGCTTCACCACTGAGTTTCACCCCAAGCCACTTTCTTATTTTGAGACAGAGTCTCACTAAGTTGCACAGGCTCCCTCTGGCCTCAAACTTGCAATGCTCCTACCTCAGTCTTCTGAGTTGCTGAAATGACAGGCATGTGCCATGGTGTCTGGCTAGATTTCTCATATTGTCACATTTCTTCTTTCACTGCCTATTTCTAGAATACTTTACTGAATTTACTTACTATACTTTTCACCTACTCATTCCTGAGTTATGGTCCCGCTACTTGAGATATTCAACGATTAAGGTCACTACAAATGTACAATCCAACCTATGTTTCTTATGTTTATTCTCTTATACTTTCTTGGCTATATTAGGTACTGACCACTTCAGTCAGATTGAGTTTTAGATAGTTGCTTTCTGAGAATTCTTCTATAGCTCTGGTTGTTCCACTTGTCTCTTATATTCACAACTTCTGCATCCTTCATTTTGTTAATCCTTACAGTTTTTTGCTTGGTACGAAAGACTTCTTGAGGTAGCTCTTGCCTCTCTGACTTGCCATTCTATTTTACTATGCCCTTTTCCCTACAGCTTTGCCTCAGTTTATGTTGTTCTTTCCACCTGCTTTTTCTTCTTAAAATTAAAAATTATAAAAAATATTTGAGATCTTGCTTTTGCCAAGAACAATTGACATTACTTTTAGTTATATAGATTGAAAATGAAGAAGCTAAGAAAATGAATTTTCATGACCTAATAGATGAGTTTGCAGAAAAGCCAGCCAAAGAAATTCAATCAAGGGGGTAAACATGAGCAATGTACAATGATATGTCTGTGTGGAAATGTCCAAATGAAACCCATTGAGTTGTACACTAACTAAAAAAATTACTAATGAAAAGAGAGTAAAAAAATTGAATCAAGAAATGACATTATTAAAGTACAAGTTATTGTATTACATAAAATTATGACAGAAAAGATTCCTTTTTGCAGTTTGTCAGATTGTGTCATTATATACCATATGTATTTCTATTACCCCTATTATATGTTGTAAGTAATAAGATGCTTTTACAAGAAAAATGTTTATATTTTAGTATTTCTATGTAGCCCAAGCTGGCCTTGAACTCATAATCCTCTTGCTTCTGCCTCCCAAGTGCTGGGATTATAGGTATGTGCCACCACCACATTTGGCTATATTTTAGGATTTTTTTCTCTCAGTACTAGGGGCTTGACTCCAAGGCCTCATGCATGCTTTGCAA